>BCLG01000500.1:62256-77402 GCA_001602295.1 Zoysia matrella
CCCAACACAGACAGATCATAACATTGTGTGAGACTGTAAACTAATAGTTGATGCGTGAAAGTGACCACACACACACATGGACAACTTGATTAAAGACGGGGGCACTGTGTGTCCAGTGCTGGTAACGACCCGCCACCGCCTTGTCGTGTTCGGGTGCGTGGGAGCGCGCCACGGCGCCGGATCAGAACTGTGTCGTCAGATGCTAACAAACTAACGACTTGGGTTAATCAGGGCCGCATGTGCGCGTGTCGGCCAGTTGCTCACGGTGGTTGAGGGTGACCACAGCGGCCGTCTTCCTTTGACTGATCGCTTGATTAGGTTGATGTTCATCGGCCCGGTCAAGGCTCAAGGGACAGCACATGTGCGAACGAGTACAATAGATGGCGTATCGAGATCCGTGGCTGTGCAACTCGGGTAACTATACAATTATCCCGTTATAATCTCATTTTGACGGCAAAATCACCCAGGATTCCGAAAGTCTCGTTTTGTAAAAGAAAATATGATTATGGGATGTAATTCGGCTTTCTAGGTCCTTATTGATTCAGCTTCTTATGTGCCACCGATCATCTCGTCCCATGGTAACTCTATCTCCAGATATACTTTGACACATGAATTCATTGACTTAGTCTCTCTTTGTTTGAGCCGGAGGTTTTGAGCTTTTAAAAAAGCTAGCTGATTGTTTGTTGAAAAGCTTGATGGAATTTGTATATTGTTTTTTTAATATATATTTAGCTTTTCTGCACATTAAAAGCTAGAAAATCAGCTCTCAGTAAGTTTTTCAGCTTTTATTTCATTTCTGCAAAAGCCAGCTTTTCAACGTTTCAAGCTTTTCACAATCTTGTTTGTTTCAGCTCTTCAGTTTTTGAAAGTGTATCTACGATCCTTTATGGTTTTTGAGATAAATTATGACAAACAATGAAAGCATTTAATGGTATTTTGTAAGTATGTATGCAGAAACTAAGTTTATGAAGATTTATCGACCCCAAAACGGAAAAAGAATTGTTGGCTCCTTCGCTCGATGGTTATAGAGTTTATATTTTTTTAAGTCATAGTACCACCGTACTTATTAAGAGGGGTTCGGTATTTTCTATCTTGAAAATGGTTAAAGTGCTTAAACTTTTTTATTCCCTCGTTATCTTTATCATCTTAGTTTGGTTGCTGGCTCAGGATTTGTCTGCCCAGTGGTCGGACTCTAGAGAGGGAGCACACAGCTTATCCTGAACTTATCCAGATGTTCGAAGATGTCCGGATCAAGCTACAAACTCCAGAGAGCTGTCCCCTTTGGCAGAGTCGGATTAGTCCGGACCCGGACTTATCCATTAAGGCCAGCAGATTCCAGTGAAGGAGGACCCCGTTACCCTCCGGACTTGTTCGGACCTCCGAACTTGTCCGTTAGCAGACTTGTCCGCTGGGCGAGTGGACTCTAGAGCGATTACACTGCGGCCTGACCGGAGTTATCCGCTCGGCCGGAGTGGACTTGTCGTGCCCTCTGCGGACTTCAGAGAGATGACCATGTTACCGTTGAGCCCAATATCCGGACTTGTCCGAACCTCTGGACTAGTTCGCTCCTGGTATTTTTAGAAGGTCATCTTTGATTGATCTATATAATCCTCCTTCCTCCCACATCTTAGGGTTACCAAAAGCTTTTACATCTTTTCAAATCACGTCCTGAGACCCTTCGAGATCTACCTCTTCTCCATTCGTTCTTCATTGAGTCCCCTAGGGTTTTGATTGAAGAAAGAGGAGATTATGAGTCTTTTCATCTTCCGATTCGATTTAACCACTTGATCTTTTCATTGCAAGGCTTGTAGGGCTTATTACTCTTACAGATTTATCTCCTAGACGGCTAGGTGTCACCCGGAATCCATCAAAGCCATTGTGGTGAGATTCGAGAGGTTTGTATCACCCATGTTGATCTAGTGAAAACCAAGTACATCTCTGTGGTCACTTAGAGAGGTTAAGGGTTGAATGCAACCCGATCCTTTGTGAACTCCTCAACAGAGACGTAGGCTTCTTTGTGGAGCTAAACTTCGGTCAAAAATCCTTGAGTCTCTTGTCTTCATTTTGATTTTTGAGTTTGATCTTTTTCCGCTGCGACTAGCGGACTTATCTGCAAGGTCCAGACTTGTCCGCTATCGGACAAGTCCCGACTGACTGGACTAGTCCGCCCTCTGTTTTTCTGATCAAATTATTTTTGAGTGTTGATTTTTAGGTCGTTGACTATTCAGCCCCCTCTAGGCAACTTTCAATTGGTATCTGAGCAAAGACTCTCTTTTCAATAGCTTAACAACTAGAAGAGTTAAAGATGCCAACCGAGAAGATCGGTGATTCATCTTCAAGCAAGAAGAACTACACCAACGTTCAGTTCGACTACAATGAGCTGAAGAATGAGTTGAAGATTGGACAAGCCTCGGGGAAGATTTCTATCTTCGATGGAACCTTTTATGAGCACTGAAAGTTTTAGATGATCACCTACCTCGAGTTGATGGGGCCACAAATCCTGAAGATTGTGGAGAAGGGCTTCACCTTTGAGAATGAAGAAGAACATACTCAAAAAGATGAAGCCAACATGCACCGCAACACTCAAGCTACCTCCGTGATCATTTCGGCACTAAGCCCAAATGAGTACACCAAGTGATGGGGGTAAAAAATGCGCACAAGATTTAAAAGAAGCTTGAGATCATCCATAAAAGGACGGACACCGTCAAAGAAGCTAGAGAAGACCTCCTAAGAGGACAATACAACTTGTTCATTAGGAAGAAAAATAAAGGACCTCAAGAAGTATATGACCGTCTCATGGAGATCATCAATAAGAGAAGAGCTCTTGAAGTAAAGCTTGAAGACATCAAAGTCAACAAAAGATTACTTTAAGCCCTTCAACCTTAGAACTCATATTTGTGTACTCTTATTAGGGAGAAGGAAAACTTCAAGAACTTCACTACAGATAAAGTACTTGGACGGCTTCTTGCTCAACAAGATCAAGATGAAGAAGCAAGAAGAGTTAACTCTTTAATCGGTAACATCACTTCCGAAGAAAAGGGCACAACCCTCAAGGCCAAAGGGTAGAAGGTATATCTTCAAAGCTCAAGTGAAGAAGAAAGCGATGATGAGGAGTTTGCACTTCTCATGAGGAAGTTCAATAAGTTTGTGAAGAAAGGTGGCTTCCACAAAAAAAACTTCAGCAAAGGTAAAACTAGAAAATCCAAGAGAACTTGTTTTGAATGTGGAGAGGAAGGTCATTTTATTGCAAAATGTCCCAACGCCAAGACCAAGAGAATGAGAATAAGAGTGACAAAGAGTACAAAAAGGACAAAGGCAAGAAGTACAACAAACAAGCTCACATAGGATAAGAATAAAACTTCGACTCCAACTCCGACGAAGAAGGACTTGCTACCTTAGCAATAGGCGTTACTCCCACTAACACCTCTCTCTTCGGAAGCTTGAGCGATGAAGAAGAGGCTGCACCCACTTGTCTCATGGCAAAAGAGTCAAAGGTATTAAAATCTAAACTTGACTCTAGCGATAGTGAAGATGATGATGATGTGCCTAGCCTCCTTGAATTAATGAATATACTTGAGAAGCAAAGAAAAGAAATTGAGAGGCAAGAGGACATTTTTGAGAAGCAAGAAGACTTGCTCATTCTTGAGAAGAAAAGAAACCTTGATCTTGATAATATCTTATCTCTTGAGAGGAAGAAAGTAGATGAATTAACTAAAGCTTTGGCTGAAGTTAATGATGCTAGCGAAACCTTTAGACTCGCTAATGATGCACTTCAAGAGGAGTTTAACACCTTGGAAAAACTCTACTCTTCTCTTAAAGTGCAAGTTAGTGAACTTAAACGAGAAGCATCTTCCTTGAAAGAAGTATCTTGCCCCCTTCGATTACTATTTGTGATAGCTGCAAAGATGTGGAGATTGAAAAGTTTGTTGAGAATGAGAAGATGATTGTGCAACTTCAAAAACAAGTAAAGACCCTCAATGCACAGGCTCAACAAAGCAAGATCTCCATCGAGCAAAAAAAAACAAGTATGCAAGAGAAGCATACATAAACACTAGACACCCACATGTCAAGGATAGCATTAGATATGAAAAGGGTAAGAGCCACAATGTAAGAGAGAACAAGAACGGCAAGTAATTTCTGAAGTTCACAAAGGGAGTAAGTTACAAGGCCAAGAATGAAGCTTCTCTAGCACCTCCTCCAAAGAACACTAATACTCTTCATTGTGCTAAACTCTTTCATGATATTGATGCTTCTTATGTAATAACCAAGAATGCTTTTGGTAGGGTTATTGCTAGATATGTTGAGTCACGCCATAAGAACACCAAGTTTTATGTGTGGGTGCCGAAATCTTTTGTTACTAACGTGAAAGGACCCAAACAAATTTGGGTACCTAAAAACAAAGCTTAATTTATTTTGTAGAAATACTACTCTGGTGGAAGAAGTTGGGTGATTGATAGTGGCTGCACCAATCATATGGCTAGGGAGGAGAAGATGTTCTCATCCATTGAAGAGGACAAAGCTCAAGATGACAGTGTTACCTTCGGAGATGACAAAAAGGGAAAGGTAATTGGTCTTGGAAAAATTGCTATTTTCAATTACCTATCCATTACAAATGTTTTTTTTGGTTGAATCTTTGAGCTACAACTTGTTTTCTATGTCACAATTGTGTGAGATGGGTTACAATTGTTTGTTCACAAATTATGATGTGATCGTCTATAAAAGAGGAAGTTGTACCATGTCATTCAAAGACTACTTGAATGGAAAACTTTATCTAGTAGATTTCTCTACAAATGAAGTAATCCCAGATACGTGTCTTGTTGCCAAGTCAACTATGGGTTGGTTGTGGCATCGCCGCTTAGCCCATGTTGGCATGAGGAACCTTAACAGACTCCAAAAATAGGGTCACATCATAGGATAACGGATGTTTGCTTTGAGAAAAATAAAATTTGCAGTGCATGTAAAACCGAAAAGCAAGTAGAAGCAAGTCATGCATCAAAGAATATAATGACGACTACAAGACCGTTGGAGATCCTACACATAAACTTATTTGGACCTGTGACGTATATTAGCATTGGTGGTAACAAATATGGTCTTGTCATTGTTGATAATTTTTCTCGTTTCACTTTGGTATTTTTTTTATGACAAAGGTAAAACAAAGAGTGTGCTTAGAACATTCTTGAGAGAAGCTCAAAATGAGTATGAAGTAAAGATCAAGAAGATAAGAAGCGACAATGGTACCGAGTTCAAGAATGCATAAGTGGAAGAATATCTTGATGAAAAAAGCATTAAGTATGAATTTTCAGCGCCCTACTCCACTCAACAAAATGGGGTTGCTGAAAGTAAGAATCGAACGCTCATTGAGATGGCGAAGACAATGCTTGATGAGTACAAGACGTCCGATCGATTTTGGGCTGAAGCTGTCAACACCGCGTGCCACGCAAGAAACCGCTTGTATCTACATCGACTCTTGAAGAAAACTCCCTACAAGCTTCTCACCGGTAAAAAGCCTAACATCTCATACTTTCGAGTTTTTGAAAGCAAATGTTATATGCTAAACTAGAAACCCAAATTCTCTAAGTTCTCACCTAAAGTTGATGATGGGTTCTTGCTTGGTTATGGATCAAACGCTCACGCCTATTATGTATTCAACAAAACCAATGGTTGTGTTCAAATAGCACGTGACGTGACATTTGATGAATCTAATGGCTCTCAAGAAGGGCAAGTTGTTAATGAAATTACAGATGATGAAAAAGCTCCGGCCTTGACAATCAAAAGAATGACTCTAGGTGAGATCAAGTCACAAGAAAATCAAGAATCATCAACGCCCACAAGTCAAGAGGAACATGGCATAAAGGGAGGTGATGAAACAAGTGAGGAAGTACAACAAGATATCAATGATGGAGATGATCAAAGTGACAAGTTTTCCATCCATAATCAACACATTGAAAAAAATAGTGAAGAGGCATGACCGAGGCATGACCGCAAGGGCAACATCCACGAGTACATCAAATAGTGCAACGAGATCACCCGTCGAGCAAATTCTTGGTGACATTGATAAGAGGGTAATCACTAGATCTCATGTTGCTAAATTTTGTGAACATTACTCATTTATTTCTTGCCTTGAGCCTCTTAAGGTGGAAGAAGCGCTAAACGATTCGGGTTGGGTAATGGCGATGCAAGAAGAGCTTAACAACTTCACAAGAAATAAAGTTTAGACCCTTATGGAACGACCCAAGCAAAACATTTTTGGAACCAAGTGGGTCTTCCGCAACAAGCAAAATGAAGATGGTGTTGTGGTACGAAACAAGGCGAGATTGGTGGCCAAAGGATACTCTGAAGTCAAAGGTTTGGATTTCGATGAAACTTATGCTCCTGTAGCTAGACTTGAGTCAATTCAAATATTAGTTGCCTTTGCTACTCACCATGGTTTCAAGCTGTTTCAAATGAATGTGAAAAGCGTTTTTCTTAACGGTCCGATCAAAAAAAATATACGTTGAGCAACCACCTGGTTTGAAGATCAAAAGTATCCGAACCACGTGTACAAGCTTCGCAAAGCTCTCTACGGGTTGAAGCAAGCACCAAAGGCGTGGTATGAGTGTTTGAGAGACTTTCTTATCAAGAAAGGCTTCAAAATAAGGAAGACTGATTCTACCCTCTTCACAAAGAAAATTTCTAATGATATTTTTGTGTGCCAAATATATGTCGATGACATTATATTTGATTCTACTATCAAATCTCTTTGTGATGAGTTTAGCAAGCTTATGACCAAACGGTTTAATATGTCTATGATGTGAGAATTAACATTCTTCCTAGGATTTTAAGTGAAGCAATTAAGAGAAGAAATTTTCATTTGTCAAACCAAATACACTCAAGATATGATCAAGAAATTTGACATGGCAATTGCAAAGCCAATGAAGACTCTTATGCCTACCAATGGCCATCTTGATCTCAATAAGAAGGACAAATCTATCGATCAAAAGGTATATCCCTCTATGATTGGATCTCTCCTTTACTTATGTGCATCTAGGCCAGATATCATGCTTAGTGTGTGTTTGTGTGCAAGATTTCAAACCGATCAGAAAGAATGTCACTTAGTGGCCGTGAAGAGAATTTTGAGATATTTAGTTAATACACCAAACCTAGTACTATGGTACCCTAAAGGCTTAAAATTCAATCTCATTGGGTATTCCGATGCGGATTATGCCGAATGCAAAGTTGATCGTAAAAGTACATTGGGGACTTGCTAGTTCTTGGGAAGATCTCTAGTGTCTTAGTCATCTAAGAAACAAAATTCAGTTGCCCTTTGCATAGCTGAAATGAAGTATGTCGCAGCCGATAGTTGTTGTGCTCAACTTCTATGGATGCGACAAACTCTAAAGGACTATGGTTACACTTTGAACCGTGTCCACTCGTATGTGACAATGAGAGCGCCATAAAGCTTGTTTACTATCCATGTGAGCACTCCTGCACCAAACACATAGACATCCGACACCACTTTCTAAGAGACCACTCCATCAATGGGGATATAAAAATTTCTCATGTATCCACACAAAAGCAACTAGTCGACATTGTCACCAAACCACTAGATGAGAGATGCTTTTGTGAACTTAGAAATGAGCTAAATATCTTTGATTCTCAAAACGTGGCTTGAAGTATTGCACATCTGATGTGACATAGGATAGAGTTTGAAAATAAAAGATTTGCAAAATATATTGCATATTTTGTTTTTGAAAATCTCAAAAGTTTTAGAAAATTTCATTATAGAAAGTGTAATCATGGTTGATTGATTGATTGTCTCTGATCACACTTGGCATAATGATGTTTGTTTTTTGAAAATTGTCTAATGGTTCACTTTCTTCCAATATCAAAGATCTACTCCTTGATTAAAACTATGAGGGCCGGACTAATCCGCGGTCTCGGACTAGTCCGCTTGGGGACAAGTGTGGATCGCAAGGTCTACTTAAACTTCCGAGTCTTCTTCCTCCTCAAACACTATTTCACATTCTCTCTCCTGCGCCAAACTCTAGCTTGTGACTCCAATGGCGATCCAGCATTTCAACTGGTGAAAAGTGAATCCATTCCGTGGAAAAGCTTCTCCACCCTCGGACTAGTCCAAAACCTCGAAGGTCTGCTCCTTTTTCATCCTCGTTTGAAGGTAATCTCTTCTCTAGGGTTTGAGTTTGAAATGTGGTTTTTTCCGTTAATAACTTTCAAATCCCATCCGTTAAGTCACTCTTAGGATGCTATAAGTGCTTTGTATGCAATATGGTTAGAAGTTGTGGTTAGATCCAAAAGTTGTGACGATTTGTTCTTCATGTGCACTGTTGAGCACGGACAAATTCGGACGGCCGGACTAGTCCGTTTGTGGACATGTTCGCTTCCCCGGACAAGTCCACTGCCAGACAGACCACGTTGAACAAGTTGAATCAATTTCGATCAATCATCCTCACTTCCCGCTCTAATCCTGTACTCTTTGGTAGTTGACAGCATGTCAATGTCGAGTAGTAGCTGGCATTATCTCTTTTTTTTCTTTTCTTTTTAGTGTCTTGATGCCAAAGGGGGAGAAATAGAGAAGCGTCTATTTACCTACTCTATCCATCCTTTATCTATCTTTGGTGTGCACCTTTTGAACTTGTGTGTTTTTAAAAATTGGTTTGTAATATTTCGTACCCTATGACATTTGCTTATGTGATTGTCGCATCTTTGTGCTTTATCTATTTCATTGTTTATTGTTTTTGGTTACAAGTTGAGATTCATATAAGCTTCTATTGTCATCTTAGTATGTATTGATGTGCATAAATTTAGAGGGAGCTTATACATTCTTCAACTTGTAATCTTTTATTATATTTGTTGCTTCTCATTGGTTGTCATCAATTCACTCAAAAAAGGGGAGATTGAAAGTGTATCTAGGATCCTTTGTTGTTTTTGGGATGAATTATGGCAAATAATAGAAGCATTTGATGGTATTTTGTGAGTATGTGTGAAGGAACTAAGTTTATAGAGATTTATCGACCCTCAAAAAGGAAAAAGAATTGTTGGCTCCTTGGCTCGATGATTATAGAGTTTATATTTTCTGAAGTCATAGGACCACCGTACTATCAAGTGAGGTTCGGCATTTTCTGTCTTGAAAATGGTTAAGTGCTCAAACTTTCTCATTTCGTCATTATCTTTATCATCTTAGTTTGGTTGCTGGCTCCAGACTTGTCCGCCCAATGGTCGGACTCTAGAGAGGGAGCACGCAGCTTACCCCGGACTTATCTGGATGTCCGGACATGTCCGAACATGTCCGGGTCAAGCTACAGACTCTAGAGAGCTGTCCTCTTCGGCAGAGCCAGACTAGCCCGAGTCTGGACTTATCCGTTAAGGCCAGCGGACTCTAGTGAAGAAGGACCCTGTTACCCTCGGACTTGTCCGCTAACGGACTTGTCCGCTGTGCGAGCGGACTCCAAAGCAGTTACACCGCAGACTGACCGGATTTGTTCGCTCGGCCGCACTAGTCCGCTAACGGACTTGTTCGTGCCCTTTGCGGACACCAGAGAGATGACTATGTTACCGTTGGGCTCGACGTCTGGACTTGTCTGCTCCTAATATTTTTGGAAGGTCATTTTGATTGATCTATATAATCTCTCTTCCCCCCACATCTTAGGATTACCAAAAACTTTCACATCTTTTCAAATCACGCCCTGAGACTCTTCAAGATCCACCTCTTCTCCTACACTCGTTCTTAATTGAATCCCCTATGATTTTGATTGAAGAAAGAAGAGATTGTGATTTCTTTTATCTCTCGATTCAATTTGAGCACTTGATTTTTTCATTGTAGGACTTGCAGGGTTTATTACTCTTGCAGATTCATCTCTTAGACGGCTAGGTGTCGCTCGAAATCTATCAAAACTATTGTGGTGAGATTCAAGAGGTTTGTATCATCCATTTTGATCTAGTGAAAACCAAGTTGATCTCTGCAGTCACTTAGAGAGGTTAAGGGCTGAACGTAACCCGATCTTTTGTGGACTTCTCAACAAAGACGTATGCTTCTTTGTGGAGCTGAACTTTGGTCAAAAATCAATGTGTCTCTTGTCTCTGTTTTGATTTTTGAGTTTGATCTTTTTTTGCTGTGACTAGCGAACTTATCCGTAAGGACCGGACTTATCCGCTACCGAACAAGTCCGACTGACCGGAATAGTTCGCCCTCTATTTTTCTAATCAAGTTGTTTTTAAGTGTTGATTTTCATTTCGTTGCTTATTCACTCTCCTCTAGACAACTTTCAGTTTTCAAATTTTCAGATAAAAAAATCAGCTAAGAAGCTGAAACAAAAGACCCTTATGTGAAGCCTAGCTACCTCTCTGGTGACATAAACAATGTCATGCTAGTGTTGATAACGTCAAAAAATGGGAGTACCAGATTGGCCTAGAACTAGAAGATCACATACCAAACCCTAGTCTACGAAATGATGAATAAGCCCATAGTGTCAAGGATATTCTATCTTTATTTTCAATTATTATGTACGTAGCCCTTCATCTTTCTTTTGGATCCATTCATGATCAATCAAGTTATGTCAAGGTGTCCAATATATTACACTAACTGAAGAACCGAATATCCTCGATCCTAGGCTATTCGCAACTGAACACTAGCAAGATCTGCCATTGCTTGGGGAGACAAGGGTTCGCACAGTGCCGCCACAGATGGGAGCATGGGGCATTGTTATTTGAAAGGTGGAGCAAGTGCGTGGGTACTCGATCGCCAGCTTTTCTCCAACTCAGTATCAGACGGTTTGTCAATTGCAAGGATTAGCTTCATATCAGGTGTGACTGCGTTTATGCTTCAGAAACGATTGGGGTGGCCGACAGGAACCGATTGAGTCTTGCGCTGATGGTCTGGATTCAAACGATCCAGTTGGTGGACAAGACATGGCCTCTGTAAAATGGCGTCGAGGATCATCATCCAGCTCCCCAACACAGCTAGAACATTTGTTTCAGATTTGGTGGAAGCTCAGTCCTACTGGGGGTTAGCTGGGAAATATTGGAAGATTCTTGTTAATTGCACCGATTAGCTAGGATATGTTGGGGATCTTGTTGGTGCAACGTGCGAATCTATAAACATTTTAATTTAAGGCCCTATTTGATACAGGGGACTATGATCAAGATTCTTACGAGTAGTTTAAGTTCTATGTTTAACTGAAACTAAAAATGCACGTCTATCCTGTTTTCTGATCGAACACCAGAACAGTGACCGCAGTTTGAAAAGAATGCAAATATAAAATTTGTAGAATCTGGGAAATCGATTTCAGTTCATCATGTCATCAGGACAGAGAGGTGCCCGACAGCATCTTTCCATTCTATTTGTTCCAACACAGATGATTTGCTCAATCAACGCCGATATCTCCCTAGTAACTCAACGGTGGTGAGGTGTTAGGATATAACATAAGAATTCACATAATAAATTTAAGTATTTTACACTACGACAAGACGCCTCTGCAGTTATACGTTGGGCCTTTTGTGCAGAGATAGCTACGTGAGCAGAGGTGTGCGGTAACAAGTTTGATGCTCTAAAATTCAGGAGCTGGACATGAGAGGTAAGCTCTAAAAGTCAGGAACTGGACACGAGAAGTGGCCATGATTTAACTAACCCCTAGTATATCGGTGCCGAGCCATGAAAGAAACCTTTTATTCCAGCTTAGTGTAATAGTAGCTTGTTATACTATCCATAAATCGGTTTGAACACTTGATTAGTTGTAGAAAAAGTTACCATGGAAACCGTAATATGGAACCTTCTGAAAGAAAGTAACTTTTGCTACCGGCTCCTTTGAAATTCTTTTTGCTTCGATAGTGTAAACCTGTAGGAGAGAAATACTTCAGCTTGAGGTACCGGAAATATATCTGATATTTTGTGAAACACATAGTAGTTACGAATCTTACCTTGCACGTTGAAGTATAGCTTTGCTATCATACTCGAACATGATAGATTCACAATACTTCGCAATTCACATTGCTTTTTATCAGATTTATGTGTTTCTGTATTCTGTAATCTGAATGCGTGGTGTATCAATATCGTCTGAATAGATTATTTGGTGTATACTGGTTTTCTTTTTTTGTTTAAGTTAATTAACAGTTAACGTGATCCTCTAGTAGATGCAAAAAACATAATGAATTTTGTGGTCATGTCTTACAGGATCAATGCACCGATCACCAATGCAGTGATGTCAGGCTGGCAGTAGATTCTTACGGGAGTGTGCTATTTAGAGGTTGGTGCATATAAACATTGAAGTGGAGAGCAAACAGATTAGAGGTAATATGGATATTTTTATTTTGAATACTCCCTTCGTCTCGATATAAGTTTACTTTTAGGTTTTGTTGACTACGATTTTAACAAATGATTCTGATAACTTTAATTAATTTTAATGATATAAATTATATATATTATAAAAGTATTTTTTATGCATTTAAAAGTACAAATACAAGATTTTTTAATTTAACCGAATCTATAAAAAAAATTATTAGTCAAAGCGTTATTCATAAATAAGCTGCTACTGTAACCGAGGTAGTAGACCAAAGTAGTGATGAACATGTCGACGTCAGTGGATTTAGCATTGCTGGCGGGCTTATTAACATCAGCATGGTCGCAAGTACAGATGATTTCAGTGGCAGGCATCAGGCCCCCCACTGCTCTTGGGCCATTTCTAGCGGCAGTCCGTTTGCCCACCACTATATTGCATTATGGGTCGCTAGTACGTTGTTGTTTTGTAGTACTGTAAGTTTATATATCTTTCCTCACTAAAGTAACACTATTTCCGACCATGAGAGCACGCGAATGCAAGTGGTTGTACTCCATCCCTTCAAAAATATAAGCAACCATTTTTAAGTTTAAACAAAATCAAATTTTTATCACTTTAACTACTAATAATATATAATTAATAATATTTTATTATATAAAAATTATATTTTTTATTCATCATTAAATAAATTTTTATAAAAATTATTTTTTATATTACAAATTATGTAATTTTCTACCCGCTCCGTTCCACTTCAAATGTCGTTTTACGCCGTGCAAAATGTCTCAATTCAAACCTTGTTTTAGCCTCTGAACCGCTGGTCTAGCCTTCCATCGACAGCGACAGCTAGCATCCATATCCTTTCGTCCATCTCGTCCCAGCCACAACCGGCCTCCCCATCCTCCATCTCCTCCCGATTCCCCCCCAAAAAAAAATCCTCCATCTCCTCCCAGGCTTGGGGGCTGCTGCTACTCTCCCCGGCCATCGATCAGGCATGATGTGGAGACGCGCCTGCCCCCGCCGGCGAGCTCGGGGCTCAGAAACGGCGTCATCCTGGTACGGACCTCGCTCGGTCCCAGCGCAGCGCGGGATCCCCGCCGTTTTGCCGCGTCGAGTCCTCCCCGCCACCGACGACTTCACCTCCTCTTCCTCCTCCTTCTGACCTTCAACTCCTCAGCCGGTGAATGAATCACGCGGCCAGCCGTGCTAGCAGGAGCAGCGACCTGGTGGAGCGAGCTCTCCGAGGTCGCGGCGGCCTGGCGGAGCGAGCACACCGAGGATGTGGCGGGCCGGCGGCAATGGACGAGCGCTCCCACGGTTCTATGGTGCTCGCCTAGAGCTTCACCCCGTCTCCCACACCCCCGCCTGGATATCTGCCCCGTCCCCTAGGCCAGGACGCCTCTGCCTCCGCCTGGAACTCCGCCCTGTCCCCCACGCGGAATGGCGGCCCGACGGCCTCCAGCGACGAGCACCGGCTTCCGGCGACGAGCAGCGATGAGATGGTGCGGCATGGACGCGAGGACTAGCTTCGCCCCAGACGTGAGCAAAACGACGAGACGGAGGAAAGGGATAGGGGTAGCAGCGTAAAATGATCTTTGCTTTGGTTTCCGGATCTAGAGTATAAAACGACATTTTTTATGGGACGAAGATAGTAGATATTATTAATAGAAGTTAACAAATTTTGATTTTATTTAAATTTAAAAATATTTATATTTTAAAACAGAGGTTGTACTTAAACTTGCAGACAATACAGCAAATTAGATAAGATTACGAGTAGTAATTCAAGGTAGGTAGTAATCAAAATCCTGATGATTCTCCTCGCAACAAAAAAAAATCCGTAAAGATTCATGCCTTATCACTCTTCTTAGTTTAGGCCGTTCTGATTCCTCTGAACTACCATGATAATTTAACATCGGTACAAAGAATTTAAAACTGACGCGGACTCCAAAGGTCACGTCCTCCAGCTACTTGCATCCGTTTGTTACCAAATGTATGACAGTACTCCTGACCCCATGTTCATCCGAGGAGGCGCGTATGCCAACTATGTGCCGTTGGCTGAGGGTCACATGTGCCTGAGTACAACTCATTTAGCTCTGACTTATGCAAACACTGTTACTCTATCTGTTTTAAAATATAAATATTTTTAGGTTTAGTAAGTCAAATTTTTATCGTTTTGATCACTAACAATATATAATTAATAATATTTTGTTTTATAAAAATTATATTTTTTTATTCATCGTGAAATAAAAATATTTTTTTATATTAGAAATTATGTAATTTGCTAGATATTATTAAGTAAAAGTTAAAAATTTTTGACTTTATCTAAACCTAGAAATACTTATATTTTGAAACGCAGGTAGTATTTTACTTCTTTGACTATAATCATTTTTGTTGAACAAAGCTGCCCCCCCCCCCCCCCCCAAGTCCCCTTCTCTATTCTTCCTCTGCTTCTCCTTATACTACCTATAATTTTAAAGTATTGATACATCAGACTTTTTATATTAACTTTGATCTTTTTTTTTATTAAAAGATAAAATAATATTATATTATAATTTATTTTATCATTAAATATATTTAAATCATGACTAATATTTTACACATTCGAGCAAAGCTTTTAAATAAAAAGAATGTTTAAAGATAACATTAACATTCAATGCTATCAATATTTAAAACTGAAGGAAATACATAATGCCATATGGCTTCACTTTCATTTCACACCCATCGAATTTAGCACACGTGCAAGTACAGGGCCATTTAATAATCTGCTCATTCTCTCTAGTGAGCTATTGTGCTAACGTCGCCCTCTTCCGCCGCCGCCCTCTCCCGCTGCCGCTGCCCTCTAGGATGTTCGCCCTCGCCTCTCGCCCGGCTCCGGCGGCG
>BCLG01000500.1:77407-106855 GCA_001602295.1 Zoysia matrella
GCTGCCCTACCCCACCGGCGCCACCGCCTTCGAGAATGACGTGAATTTCTATAACCGAAGGTGAAGAAGAAGAAAAATTAGGATACAAATCTACAAGCAATAAAAAATTCTAAACAAGAAATTAGCTCATTTGAGGCAAAAAGGGGTGAGCGGAGGAGGTTGCCCTCCATCCTATGCGGAGGGGAAAAATTTCGGGCATTATTAGGTTGCCGAAGGCTACTCCAAAATATATAGGCATAAGTGGACTGTAAGTCAGTGGGCTCTTTGCGAGCCCATTAAGACCCTATGTTTTAGGGTTGATCCAGTACCCGTATATTTTTCCATTTGCACTAGTGAATTGGCCTGGACTGCCAAAACCTCCCGTGTGTTTCATTCCAATATAATAAAAGGCATTAATTTTTGCAAATATGTGAAAAATAGGTTTGGAAGTTTTCAGAAACTCCCTTGATATTGATATATTGGATATGACATATGGGTCCCGGGACCCATTTGAAACTAACTGATGGGCTTATTGACACCAAAAGTTGATGTTTCACACCAAAGGAATGAACTTAAGTTGAACTGGTGACCATTGTTGGAATGGCAGTAAAAAAAGAAAGAAAGAAGGGAGTATAAGCTAGGAATGTTATATTAATGATAAAAGTGTTCAATGGGAAAAAAAATCATGTAACCACTTCATAGTGAATCTTTAAGAGCGACAAAACGATTGATATATAAAAGTTACCGAGGTTAACTTTTAACGTCATATTTGATCATTCATTCTAAAATTACAAATGTGTAAATCTATAAATCATATTTCAAATACATTTAATGATAAAACAAATGATAATAAAATTTACTGTATTATATCTATCATACTTTTTGAACAAGACAAATGTTCAACATGATATTAACAACGCAATAATTTATGATGGAGGAGAATATAACTTGATTTTTGCGACAAAAAGGCTCATAGTTATATATATAGCCATAAGTGATTCACTATGTGCTGAAACAAGGGTCACTTTAATAACTGAGTTATACAAAAGAAGCTACGAAAAATTAGGCGTTAGGTGAGTCGTTCACCCTCCACCTAGAGTTTAGGGTGCTTAAGCGTTTGTGGATTATTTATATATAAACGGTATTGCCCGTTGTATGAAATCATAAGAAGATACACGGATCAAATTCAGAGATGGCTCCTCTCAAAAATCAAAAGGTCTAAACAAAGACCTCTGAAAAAAGCAATGGGAGAAAGAGAATCTAGTGGTTACACATCTAGGGACTAGATCAGTTAGCTTGCGCCTGTGCATACAGAAAGTCTAGGGGTCGGGAAGTCCAGAGAAGAAAGGGGAGAGGAGAGAAGTCCCATGAGACGGAGTAGAAGTGGAACTCGCCATGCCGCTGCTAGTACTGTTTCTTCGCCGCCTTCCTTATCCTTGCCGGCATCGATACTGTAGTAGTTTGGAGGGGCTGATCGATCAGTCGTGCCAGCAAAGGAGCATGACGATGCATCGGTGGATGATGTAGAGCCGGGCCTTGTGCTCTTTCACCACCTTGCTGTGCCCCCGTCCAGCTGGTGATGAACCCCGCTGCTGCTTCTTCATCGTCATCGTCTCTCTCTCTCTCTCTCTATCTCTCTCTGAGAGATCGAGCACTGAGATGGAGTGAGGAATGCAGAGAGAGGGCAAGGCTTAGCTACCAGCTTCTAGGATAATCTGATCTAGGCAGCTCCATTTATACAGATCACACTAGCTAGGCAGCGATGAAGACGGAGCTCCATCCCCATCCATGCCAATGCCAGCTCGACTCTAGCGTGGGTGTGTGTGCACGCGGCAGGAGCCGGGAAAGAGAGGAAGGAGAACACGGTGGTCCCTCTTCGGCTCTTCCTCCCCCACCAGTCACCACCACCCTGTTTCCATTCTGCCTGGCCAGCGACAAACAGCCCTCGGAACGTGGACGCGGGCCCGCCACCACCCCCACGTGCGGCCACCCCACACGTGCACCTGTCTGCGGGCCCCCCACTCGTGCGGTGATGGATTGGAGCGGATTCCCTCTGCCTCCCCTCTCCTCCGCCGCTCGCTCGCTCGGCTTCTTCTCCGGTCACTTCACCGACCCGCACGGCCGTCTTCGCCTACAGTGTACTACGTCCTCCTGGAGTCCTCGTTGTAATGGTGTCTCATTTGGTTGATCCATCACTGCCACTTATTTCCTTACGCATGCTTATCTTCTTGTGCAGCACTGCTCACCTGACAATTTTTTTAAAATAAAATGAATGATTAAACGTAATATCAAGTAAAAAGAAATAAAATTTAGAATAGGATGGAGTGAGCACAAGAGAATCAAAACGGAGAGTATCGCATTCCCAACACAGATGTGTCAACTATTGTGCATTTAAGCATTTCATTTAAAAATAAGAAATGGTCACCTCAGAGGCCTTTTCATCATCTATGTTCCTTAGAAAAAAATCTCTAGCAGATCTCTTAAAATCGTTTCCTTATATACTACTCTCTTTATTTTTAAATTATTGATATCATTGATTTTTAACATCAATTTTGACTATTTGTTTTATTCAAAAGTTTTATTTAAATATAATTTTTTTGTTATTATTTACTTTATCATTAATGATATTAAAAATATAACTAATAATTTTATATATTAAAATAATTTTTTAAATAAAATGAGTGCTTAAAATTAACGTTAAAAGTCAATGTCGAAAGTATTACTCCGTATGTTAGAGTCACACAAGATCTCTCTTAAAAGCGAGAGGGAACGGAGGGGGAGGGGGGATGTAAGGGCATGGTTGGCCAGCTCTGTGGTGGCCGTCGGTTTGGTTTGGCATGTACCACTGGTTCAGTGCACAGCAACGGGAAAAGAGAGGATGTGATGATCTTTTATTTTAAGCAATGAACAAGAGAATGTAATCAATATCTTAAAAAGATTAAGGATTAATTATTCCCTTCAACTCTTTTTTATAGTGCAAACACTATACCATTTCCACATTTTATCAACACTTTCTACCATTGGCAAAGGACGTCTTAACCGGCATCATCAGCATGGGTACCGTCCGCTGAACTGGTTCGGCTAACACTCATCAGGTGGTTGATTATCACCGACCAGTTGATCAGCAGGGAGCAAGCTTATCTAGTGGCCCAATCATCAGCGGGAGCTCGTTCCCTGACCCGTGTGAGAGGTCAGGGAGGATCCGTGCTACTACGTGCGCACGTCCATCGACCTGAGGTGACGTNNNCCCCCCCCCCCCCCCCAAAAAAAAAAAAACTTAAACGTAGTCGTACTCGATCAGATCTCGATGGGACGGCGCCATGACTCGACTCGTCGATGCATAGTGCCCTAGCTACGAAAGGAGGCGCACACGCATTATAGTACCTTCGTCTTATTTAAAAAAAATGAATATCATATATTTTTATTATAATTTAGTTTATTATTAAATGTATTTTAATCATATTTTATAATTTTATATATTTAAATTATTTTTTAATAAGATAAATAAGTCAAAGTTGAAATTAAAACTCAACGGTGATAATAATTTGAGAACGGAGAGAGTATATTCAATTTTGATCTTACGTCTTATTCAAAAAATTTTGATAAATTTTATATAATTTGCTATAATTTAATTTATTATTAGAGTTATTTGAGTTACAACTTAAAATTTGACGTATTCAAATAAATTTTTTAACTAAAAAAAATAATTAAAGTTAAGTGTAAAAATCAACATCAATTAAAAAACGAAAAAAACATGGTAAAGTACGTACACAATGCAACCGCACGTACCTACGTGTGGTGTCACTGGTGTGGTACACTGTTTGTTGGCTCATCCAGACAAACAGCGCGTACGTGTAATGTGAACTCCTTAAGCAACGACCTTGGAAGAGTAGAGCCGCGAAAATTCGAGCTAATATAATCGCATGGTTTTGTGTAATCCGATCGTCTTGATCGTGTTCTACAGGAAGAAGTCACCTGGATTCCAGAGAGGCAGATGCATGGCCGGTACGGTCACATGCATTCATGGGACCCTGATCGAAACAGTACGTTTAAAATTTGTTCATTTACCTAAACCGTGTAGGAGTTTTCCTTATATTTTTTTTTTCAAAACTAATATTCAAAAGTACTGTACATCAATTTTCTAACAGCAATTAGTCTCTGACGACCCCGTCTCCTTGTGCGCTCCATGGGTCAGGTCAGTATTGGGGGTGTGAACCAAAGAAAACAATTGTACGCGCGCTGATCTGAGGTGCCGACAGTTGTTCACGATCAGAGATGGCAGCAGCAAGACCGTCGGCCCGCGGGCTAAATCAATCTCTTTACACGATCTGCACGCCTACGATAATTTTAATTTTCGGTGTCAGAATCTGTAATTAATTAAAAAATCTCTGCGATGCACGCTACACATTTTAAGTGGTCTCCGTTGCCGTTTATCTCTTGTGCCCACCACTATACTCCACTCGTAATGATTTATTTATATTTTTTATGTAGGTACAAAAATTAAACAAATACTTTTTTCTGTTTTTAAATTGTCATCACAACTTTTTAATATCAATTTTGATCATTTATCTCTACTCTTTAAAAAAACACACTTCTTTTTTACGTACAACCAGAGTTATCGCTTTTTATAAATTTAATTTATTAAATCTCTTCTCAAATACCTCTTATTTACAAATAAGAACAAACTTTTTCGGATCTCCCATAAGACATATCTTAGATTCATAAGGATTATTATTAGATAACAAAATATAACTATCTAGAACAAATATATGAGATTCAAAGAAAATTATTAAAAAATAAAATAAATTCATTTTAGATTAATATTAATATTAATAGTGAAGAATGAAAATTTTCAAATTTCAATATTAATATATTATTTTTTAAGTTAATATTTTTCTTTAAACTGTAACGTTAACAAAGGTATTAGGACTAGTTTTTTTTAAAAATTAATTCAAATATGTAAATTTATTAGTCATGATTCAAAATTTCAATAATAAAGTTTTAATAAGATAAATAGTTAAAATAATGTTAAAAATCAACTACGATGAGAGACTGCTCGTGTGCTTACGCGTACTTCAACGGAGCCACTGCTAAGGAGAGGATAAAGACATCGGAACTGCTGGCCACGCTGCTGTTTCGCCGTACGTTCCCGGCCTTGAACTGCATGCGCGTTGCACTGGCAACAACCAACGAATAAAAATCACGGCCACTTGCGATCGATCTCACCTCTCGAGCAAGCAAACCTGGTCCAGTACTACCATCTTGGCTGGTTGGGCCCCAAGATCTGAAGGACCCACGCTCCAGTCCAATGATCCACTGCTCAAAGCATTCGTGCGCGCCCATCATGGGCACGGCCGTAAAGTCGATCTTTTCAGGCGGGCGAGACTCAATCCTCAGCCCTCCGCCCTCACCGGAGGGTTGCCGTAGACAGCGCCGGCTCTCTATTTTCGAAGACCCAAGGGCGAAACTAGGTGAGTGGGTGACTATGTAAACATATTGTACATATAATTAAAAAAATTATTATTACTATTTAAAAAATACCTATTATTATTATCTCTAGACAATTTCAAATTGTACTTCACAGAACTTTTCTTCAACTAAGAATATCTCTTACATTATTGTCAACTAGAATATCTCTTATGTTATTGTCAAAGCTATCTCATATCTTAGAATCATAGAGGCTTGAAAGTCAATTTTCTTGTTTTTCGACATGTGAAAGCTAAATTTGGGTTGCTGCTCTTGCTTTTCTGTTTAAAAAAATATTAAACAAGTACAAAAGCACATGAAATTTAAAAAAAAAACAATTGTAAGAATTTAGACAAACAAATGTACTAGCAAAAATCACGACTCAAAGTAGACTGATAATCAAACAAAAATTGTATACTACCCTATAAAAAACGATTTTACTATAAAAAATTGTCATACTCTAAGTCTTACCTCGAGGAAAACACAGAAGATCACTGCAATTCTGCCGCGAGGTCTCGCCTTGGAGTAAATGCTGTGAGATGATCCTGTTGTTGGGTTCGTGTGAAGAGATAGAGAGGCAGAGGATGGCCTGGCCCCCAGCTAGGAGAGAGGCCAAAGCAGTCCTGACCGGAAGAGAGAAGCAGAAGGCAAAAGAAAAAGAATGACAGCTGAGTCTACGATGAAGACGAAGAAAAATGTTGAGCCCCTTCATATCATGGGCTCTATGCCGTCGCATTTATGGCCATGGTTCTGAGCCGCCCCTGGCCGTAGAACACCTGAAAAGCGGCAGCGGCGGCGCCTGGACGCAGACCGGCAGATGGGCGTGAAACTGCCTTTACGTAGACGGGCGCCTGGACGCCGGCCGGTCACGAGCAGCATGTGAATGCCTGGCCATGAGCTGGCTCCATCGGTTTCTTGTTGCGGCAACGTGTGAAAGAAACGGACCAGACAAAAAATATTGAAATAATATCAAAAATAAAAAAATTTAATAAAAATTTGAGATAATGGTATAATTGTCAAGTTAACGTATGTTATATCTTAGATGTTCTAGTAACTAATGGTACTTTGAAGAAAGCTTAATTAATTAATAGTGTTAACAGAAATCATCCCAGGGAGGGGGTAGAAGTCAAAAGAAAGACTGGCGAGAGCTGCAATTGAAGAGCTCGTAATCGCCGGCCAGCACGTGTGGGTCGGTCGAGCCGCCGTGGTCGGGGACCACGGGCGAAACAACCCATCGAGATCGCGGAAACACAGCTCAGGCTTCGGCAGCACGCCCACCCCACGTTGCGTCGCCAGGACGCGCGCGAGCCAGTACTGTGTCTGTTCTAATTTACTTTTATTATAGCTATTCACTAGATTTATTAAACATTCTGTGTATCTAAACATACCTGATGTCTAAGTGCATTAAAACTACCATGTATCTGAACACGCTAAAATTTCTCTAAAATGACAAGTAAATTAAGACGATGAGAGTAGTACAAATCTATAGCGTCGGTTCCAGCTAAAGCATTCGAGGAGTGATCACACTGAAATTTTATAGGGTGCAGCACAACTTTATACAGACAAGATTGAGCCTGTAGCTACGAAGATGCAAACAAATTGTGCACGTACTGCATTTGCTGTCCTCAGTTACATAAAATCCTCCGGCCGGGCAAGCAACTCATGTCCTGCTCCTTCAGATAAAACACGGCTTTCTACATGTCCCACTGCAAATTATGCAGGCCATTCCATAGCACCAGCTATCTACCTCCACCCTTTTGTTGACACTGTCGTCGAGATGCCCTGGTTTCAGAGAACTACTGTTTCGATAATGTCCCCCTGCTGATGGTCTCTACTTGTCATTAGATGCTCTACTACACCTCAGTGCAATCCGACAAAGTAGCTGCAAAAAGATAAAAGGCACGTTCAGTCAAGGATTCGAATACTTTCAATGTTTCATTCTACAATTGGCGAAACTGCATCTGTTTCAAACATGTACACCAAAAAGGAAAACACATTCTTGTGATATTCTTGCACCCAGATGCGGGATGAACGGATTGCGTAAACATAGATGGGAGATACTGAAAGTGTACCTGGGCAAGGAACAAGGGAGTTAACACCCTGTATCAATAATGAACGCTCGTTCGCTTCCATGATATTCTCCTAGTATCATACAGGCAGGGTTCTCAACAGCTGAAGAGCACTAGTCCAGTGGGGGCCCTCAGCAACAACAATCCGCTTCAACAGAGGCACCGCTCCGGCAGCAATAATTGCCGGGTGGTTCTCAGGATCCATGCTGAGGTTATACAGGACAGCCAGGCAAGCTTCCAGTGCATCTCCGTCGCTCTCTTCGAGCAGTTTCACCAGTGGAAATATCCCACCAGCTGCAGCCACCGCTCTTGTGTACTCCATCACGCCTCCAGATATTATCCTGTTCAACTCTATTGCGGCATTCCTTTTATTTTCAATAGAAAATGAGGTCATCATCTGGTCGATCAGCCTGGGAATCGACTCGTAGATGGTTATCTCCATATCTATAGTGCTAACACCATGATCTCTGGATAAACCACATCTTGATTCTAGCTTAACAAGGCATGCGGCAAGACAATCTTTGGGCTGTAGGGGAGAACTGGACTTGAGCATTCTTCTTAACAGCGAAGTGAATTTCTCGCTATTTATGCTGCGGACAAAAAGATCAAAATCCAGTAACTTAGTTAGCAGCCTCACAGCTGCTGAGACAGACTGACTGACTTCAATGGCTGTGCTGGAAAGTTCATCGAAGTTCTCAGTATCACCTCTGGTCCCTGTTAGTCAGGATCAAAATTTTAAGAAATTATATACGATGATGTTTATAATGAAAAACAACACTTGGAGATTTTAAGAACAAACTTAATAGAATTTCTTGCAGTGAAGTCCAATTCCAGACATCAGAGCTACACAGAAGTAGAGTTTAAACTTATTTGCACAGTTGATATCAATAGTTTCAAAACGACTTCATGATATAGAATGGTTGATATAAAAGCAATTTTAAGAAATGTAAGTTCACTGTGCTTCGGTAGCAGCTACCATAAAGCTTTTTACTGTATGTATTTTACCAGACAGTGTAATGTAGTAAGCAGCAAAATAATTATTTTTCTGTATGTAGATCAGCAACAACAGGTCATGCATCTGAATTGCTTATGCAAGAATGAAAAGATGTACCATAAATAACACCCATTTCAAGAACAGCTTCGATCACTGAACCAATGGAAGCAGCAGTCATTGCAGTAGCATGCTCCTCAAAAGCGGCTAAATGCTCCAGTACAGAACATATTTTTGCTTGCATATTTGGTGACGCTTCCTTCAGAACTTTGATTAATCGTGAGATGGCATCAAAATCAATGATCTTTTCGCTGAAAACAGAAAACATCAAACCACATTATTCTAAAAGAAATATAAAATATGAGAGCAAAGTTATTATACACACAAACTTGATACAATAAAAAGTTATGTTAGTTGTTCTTTTACATATTTTCTATACAGGCAAATAATCCCAATAAAAGAATTGTCAGATTAATAACCTCCAAGACTCAAACTATCAAACCAGACAAAACAAATATAGGCCATGATTTTGTGTAAGGCTTTGATCTGCTAATGTTACTCAATCAGGGAAACCAATTTTTTTTTCCTCAAACATGCAGGAAGAAGAAAAGGGGAAAGAATCCCCTGGAACAAAGTTACAAGGCACCCATCAGATGCCACAACCACAAACAGAAAAATATAACAAGGATGACCTAAGCCCACCCTACATCAACTTAGCACTCCTCTCAGCTCACTGCCAGGGCTTCAAAGGAAGAGAGGGAACACGCCCCTGCCATCTCCCACAAGCGATGCTCATCGTTGGCAATACTGAGAACTGTTGCCATACTACGAGCTCTCCCTTCAAGTACGCATTCATTACGATGCTTCCATAGAATCCAAGCCTCTAGAACAATCAGGGAATTGAGTCCCTTTCGTGGATGATACCATGCCCTTTCTGCAGCTTGTTCCCACCAAAATAGAAATGAGAATCAGCAGGTTAAGGAGCAAGTTCCGGCAATCCAGCTTGGTACAGTATGCAGTACCAGAATTGTCTTGAAAACGGCAAGTAACTAGTAGGTGATTAATGGTTTCTGGCTCTTGATCAGAGAGGGAATTGTTCTGGATGTGGTAGGCTATGTTTCCAGGGAAATCAAATACCATCAGCATATCATGCTACATCACTCCCTCCTTCCCC
Organism: Zoysia matrella; assembly: GCA_001602295.1. Lineage (NCBI taxonomy): Eukaryota > Viridiplantae > Streptophyta > Magnoliopsida > Poales > Poaceae > Zoysia > Zoysia matrella. Next base: position 87,087 of record BCLG01000500.1, read on the forward strand.
GGCAACCCTTCCTACCGTCATTAGTGTGAAAATGGATGCGTTAGGCAGAGCAAAAATAAGCTCAGTGCAGCTACATTTGCCGTGCATCCATACGCAGCCTGCAATGGACTGGGTCACACCAATGTGCTAGCGTTGTGCCCAAAAGCAAGGGAATTTGTTGATAGGTTGTAGATTTTACAGGCTAGAAAACAGCAACAGTAATATCAAACAGAACAGAAAACCCGTATCAGTTGTATCAACGGATGCTATGAGTTCAAAGGGCTGATGGTTGCATCTGAAATTACACATGTGGAACCGATGGGTATAGCAGAAGAGATTGCCAGGAATAATAAAACTGCCGACTTGATTTGAACTATAGCAAAGGGGCAGCCCGGTGCACGTACTGCACAGCCTTTCCCTGCATGTTTGCAAGAGACTATTTATAGGGCTCAAACCCGTGACCTCATGGTCACATGGCAACAGCTTTACAGCTGTGGCAGGGCTCCCCTTCATATGAAATATAACAGCAGTAGAAAATAAATGCAAGCGGGCCGCACATCCTCAGGTTAAGGCAAGCTTGAAAGACTGCAGCGACTATGGCAGTAGTAGCCAGAAAGGTCAAGGGTGACTGTAGATATAGAGCAGATCCTGCTGGACCACCACGCGTGAAAACAGAGGAAGAAAAGGAATGGAGGGTTCCCTTTTTTCCCTCCCTTGTACTTAGTTTCTCTCCTTAATGAAATGATGCGTAGATCTCCTACGCATTCGAGGAAAAAAAAAGGAATGGAGGTCATGTGTTCAGCTATGCTGAATTATCATGTATCCTGACACAATGACGATGTCAGTGGCGAGCGTGGCAGAAAAACCACCCATGAAACTACAATTTGTTTGGCCATTGCAAATGACACCACACTTTGGTTAGTGCAATCAAAACTTACAAAGTTTTAATTAAACAGCTTTTCTGTAACTTGCATGACTCATGGATTCAATCCCACTAACATGTTCTGAAGTTTTCAGTTATGATAAAAGAGAAAAAAAACTGCTACTTATAGATTTTACTATTATATAAACCCATACTTTTACAGTAAAAAAAAAAATACTGAATAGCCCTCCTATCCCCAAATATTCTTTTCCATACAAACTTGTCACTGGTAACTAACTACTCCCTCCATCCCAAGATCACATTCGTTTAAGCTTGTAACGCTAAGACCAATGCAGTAGCCGTCCTCACATTTAATCCCTCGTCCACCACACTCCTGAATAATCAAGCAGTAATCACGGCATACAGCCTGCTCGTCTACCCTCCAAAACATGGAACGCGCAGTGCAGCAAGGGGAGAGACAGCAGCATGCAGGGAGATGAAAAGTGCATGCAACGGGAGGCTTTGCATGCGGAAGCCAAACAGCCGTAATTAAGGAACTTAATTAGAAAGGGGAAAAACGGCTGCATGCACACATAGCGAGGGGCTCGCCTGGGAAATAGCAACTAACGTAGATGATTGTGGGAAGGGGATTTTTGAGCTTAAACGAATATGATTATGGGATGAAGGGAGTATATAATACATCTAGTGGACCTATCGGTCTTGAGGACTGTTCATAGGGGTATTCTTGTACTAACGGAGTTACTTGGAAGAGTTAAACATTTTTTTAATTTATCTGTTGAACACTACAAAACTGTGGCTTTTTCTCCAGCACATTGGAAAACAAAATTATAGCTGTAAGAAATTGAAACTTTTGGCTCTGGCCTGGAGCATACAATAGAGTTTTGTAGCTAAGAGCAAAAAATTGCAATGTCTTATAGGCTATAGCTAAAATCATGTTTTGCAGTGTGAAGTCAAAGGGACGTTTTTGTAGAGTGCAACAAATAAATTTGCCTAAATATTTGTACCGAATAATTAATCGCTCCTAAATGTGTGCCACCATGACAACCATGATTAGAAGTAACATACAGGGAGCACTAGTGTAATTCCCTGAATAGTATAATGTAAATAAAGTTCAAATGTTTAATGGGTATTATAGTAATTGTAGTAATCTAGACAGTTCCGAACAAGTATGACTACATTATGAAGAATACTTCATTTACCAATAAACTTAGTATGAATTGAAAGATTCCAGTATCCAGTTACTATATGAGGTGAATGAAAGTTAGAAATGTAGCAGAAATGATCTAACAAACCTGGCCATCTCTTGGTTTACAAATGCATTGGAAATTCCACCGTCTCCGCTATCTGTATCTTTTGTACTTCTCTCACCATTTGTTACAGTCTCACTCTCAGTATGACCCGAGGTATCAGGCTATTAACAACATTATAATTCAGTTTCTCAGTGAATCACGTAATACCCTTGACATGCAAACAACACTAACTCACCACAGCTGCCATGCTGATTCCCATGTCAAGTGCTCGAGAAAGTACATAAATTATCTGCAATGGAACTGTCAAGTTAATATATTGACTGTGACAATGTTATGTTTACAAAAAAAAATAGGTTATTGTGAAGCCCAAGACCTTTTCTAACTGCTCAGTTGTGGTATTTGGATCCTTCACTGTGCCTATAAGCAGTTTTAATCCACCTTCTGCTTTAATTTGTTGACAAATTATGGAACTGCACAAATAGTGAAGAAACATTATTATAATTAAATGCTATGGATTTGAATTTTTAATCAGACATTTCACATAATCAGAAAATTAAATGGTCCCAGAAAAATTATTATAATAGTGAAGAAACAATTTCTCACATACCTGATAGCTGCAGCAAGGACGTCAACAGCATTATATGCTGCTATTTCAACTGATACAAGCGGTTCAACACTAGGAAGGCTAATCTCCCCCTAAAGTAACAAAAACTATACACCCAAGTTGCATGTGAAATGAATGCAAGTACAACTTTGGGCAATTGCCATTTTAAACTGCTGCACCCTCACCCTAAAAATTGCCCAGGACAGCAGGTAGGATCACAGATTAAACCCTTGGAGCAAACCCAGCCATAGTGTCAGACGGCCGCGCGCGCGCGCGGGGGGAGGGGGGCGGGGGTGTTGGGCAGGAGATAGGAGGCAAAAAGGATGATTTGGCAGACCACATGTTAAAGCAGTTGACCACATCACCACAACCATTCATCAAAAGTAGTACAATCAGTGAACTGATCTGATTATAAAAATTTAGGGGGTTTAGTAAAAGAAATAGTGTACTACCTCCGCCCCAGTAGAAGTTTATTTCTAGCTTTTGTTGACTGACATTTTGACCAATGATTTTTATAGATTTGGTTAAATTAAAAAACCTAGTATTTGTACTTTTAAAATCATCAAAAGACATACTTTCATAATATATATAATTTATATTATTAAAACTAATTAAATTTATCAAAATCATTGGTCAAAGTGGTAGTCAACAAAACCTAGAAATATACTTCTATTGGGACGGAGGGAGTAGTGGTTAAGATGACACATGTGACACTTCAGGGTTGCAAAGTGAACTTTACTCTTTTATCATATTAAATTGTCTCATATAATGTAAAGGGAGAATTAAATACCTGACACTTAGTTTTTCCAATGCATAAGCAGCAGCCTCTCTAACAGGTGCATCGCTGTGCTTCAGCAACTGAAGTAGAGCTTTAATTGCACCAGCTTCCTTGAATGAGGTGCGCATATGTTCATTTACCGATGCATCACCTACTGCTCTAGCAGCCTTCTTAATTGCAGAGACATCCTCAAGGCCTAGGATCAATACTAGACGTGCCACACCATCTATCCACGGCAAAATGGTATAGACATCATTCTTTCCAGATCCTGATTGGTCCTTCCCTTCATCATCCAACTCAATAGCTCCAACACGTGCAAGGAACTGCTGATTAGAACGCCCAATCATAGCATTAACTTTAGCTTCATCAGGTTTTGTTTCCTTCTGATCAACACTCAAGCCTAGAAGCAGTTCGGTCGCACCATATTTTGAGGGGCGAGCACTCCGTTGAATCTCAGAGCCATCAGGGAATGAGGGCCATGAATGAGGGCGTGGTTTAAAATCTTTATATGCAGCTGAGCCAACCAAAGGAACCCGTACTAGACCCTCCTCTATTATAAGGCTGTGGTGATAATCATCAGTGGCTAGCTGTATCAGTGCACTTCTAGCTTCTTTTCTGATGATTTTATAGTCATCTTCCTTGTTTTGCAGAAGGTGAGCCTAAAAATAATACCAACAATTATCCTGAATGAATTGCTGGAAGCATGTAACGACAATCGACCACTTTAGATAGTTACATCATCCATAACTAACCACACTTTTAACATGCAGAGAGTTCGATATATTTCAGGTGCTAGCAAAATATTTAGATTAACTAGATACATCCAATTTTCTAAATTATGCTGAAGTTTCTAAATTATTGGACCCTAGAGGTTCAAAAAGGATATACCATGGTACTGCAATGTAATGTACATTTTCAGAAAGCTTTCTAATGGTTTATTATAATCATAATTGGGGAGAGATTAACTAGATACATCCAATTTTAAAATGCCTATCCTTAATCATATTCAACATTATTGTAACATAAAGAATTTGTGATTATTTTAATTGGATCTTTGCAGTAATATACCACTTACTTACCAGTTTTGGAATCACACCTGCTTCAACCAGAGCTCCATGATAAGAGTGGCTTAAAGCTAAATTTGATATGATACCACCAGCAGCCTCTTTGACTTTTATATCTTCATCATCTAGGCAGTGTACAATCTTTGCTAGGACATCACTCCTCAAAATTTTGTATCTCGAATTTTCATCGATAGAGAAGTTCCAAATAGTACATAAACACTGCTCCATCATCTGTATAAGAACAACAGTTTTTTGCATAAGATATTAGGTAACTCACAATCTTCCACAATAGCAATATATCCAGCACAGGTGTCAACAATTATCAGGCAAACAGGACTTGGCAACAGTCAGCTATATCGTTTTGCACCTAACATTGCAGAATGAAGGAAACAATGGACTGGTGGTGATTATATTTGAAATTACCTCAGGAGTAACTGTAGACTTACAGAGAAGGCTAAAAATTTCTTCCATTGCTCCACCCTCAACGGCCATCTGCCTGTAAATTTGAACTGTCGTTATGTTACGCAAAAGACCTGTAGCTGCTTCAATGGCACATGCAGAATCTGATTTCAGAAGGCTAATGATGAGGACAATGACACCAGGGAACTGCATTATCTCATCAATGCACTTCCTTCCTCCGAGGGAATATTGCCACAGTGTGCAAACAGCATGCTCCCTATCACGAGCATCATTATCCAGGCCAAGCATTCGAACAAAGAGACCAATGTATGCTGAGCCGGAACTTGCAGTGTTAGAAGAACTCTCAACATCCTGAAAAAAAAAAACAATGGTTTCAGATGACAGCAAATCCAAAGGACTGAATGCAGAGGAAAATTATACTTAAAATTCTAACATTGCGACCAAAGGAATGTGCTTACAGGAAGCTCCTAACATACATGAGCTTCCCGGAAGGAAGACTCCACAATGGTACAATTTCCTCATTAAATTAGTTTCATTCTGGTGAACAATTTCCATTTCTACAGCAACCAATCAGCACAAAGCAGGAGTTGCCTTCTTTACTTTACTATCAACCTGATCAATAGTCAACCAGTAAAGCCACATGGGATCCAGACTTGCCATTAGAATTGGCCAATATAATCCCGTAAAGAATAACAATCGTAAGGAACTGAAAATGCACTAAGCACGGAATAGGCATGCATAAATGAAAGTATTTCGATACTGAAATCATCAAAATTAAGGATATATAAGATTTTAGTTGTCTTCTGTAAGAACAAGTGATCCAAAAACACAAGCTAAGTATCTCCACTTCCAGCATTAGACAAATGTTCACAAGAGTAGTGGCACGGAGCAACTGAGCAACCCAACCCGAGCTTCTTTACAACAGCCATATAAAGAGTTACGAAGATATACGAACAATCATCATGAGGGCATGTGAGGAGGGCTGGTAGCTTACCTGCTCCGCGCCACCATCGCCGGAGGTGAACGCGCCGGCGAGGATGAGGCGGGCGCGGCCAGCCCAATAGGAGGCCCTGACAGAAGCAGGGAGAAACCGACAGCAGCGGGGTCTGAAGTGATGGTGCCGGAGGTGGGAGTGTGAGGGGTAGGCGCGCGGCAGCTGCAAGGTGGCGGCGACCGCCGGCAGCATGGCGACAGAGTTGGGGAAGAACAGTCAGGAACAGCCGCGCGCAGTGTCGCGGCGATAGATCGGAGGGATTCGAGGAGTTTCTAGAATCTGTTCAGCCCAGTAGCCTTAAGACTTAGCGGGCCGGGTGAAGAAATTACTACATCATTGATTCGGCGCTCGGGCCTCCATGGGCCTATAAATAGAGGTTCAAAAAGTTTTTTTAGGGAAATTATTGAAAAAATCGAAGATAATAGCATAGGATAAAATTGAGATTATCCTGCATAGATAGGCTTAGAAAAAGGATATGATGTAAGCTTCAAGACATTGGTGTATGAGTACCTCAAAGATATAAATGATTTTAGTGATTAGTGACAACTACGAACTAATTTGTTGGATGTAAGATCAGAAACATACTTTATCTTTTCTACGAATTGAATTCCTCAAGCATGCTCGAATGCCTCCATGGAGTTTCAAGGTTGAGGTTAGTTAGGTTAAGGATTGATAGAGCCTTTGTGGCTTAATTTTAGTCTCTGAGTCTATAAGAGAACGGGTATTATTAAAGGAGGTCAGTCACTCATCTTGTCTTTACATGTCTTAAGAAATATGAATGCTCTAAGCTATCTGAGGCACTTGAATGATAAGAAGATGCTTGAGGATGGAAGAATTGCAGCTCAGAACAAGGCGATCCTAAAACTCCAAGTTTTAGTATAAGTAAAATCACCGGATAATCCAATAGTGTCACCAAATAGTCTGGTGATTGGCCAGTTCAAACTCCAGAGAAGCTGGAGTTTTTTGAAAGGAGTAGAAGAGTCACCAGACAGTTTGACAATGTAACCGGACAATCTGGTGAGCGTTGCAGACTAAATCCAGAAAGGATATTTTCTGGAGCGAGCAGCTGAGAGTCACCAGACAGTCCAGTGTGGTTAGAGACCGAACAGTACGGTGAGCCAAGAGATGAAGTACAAAGAAAGTTTCTTTGGAGGTCTAAAAGAGAAAGTCACTGGACAGTCTGTCACATGGAATAGACTTCAAAGAGGATATTTTTTGTGTGAGGAGAAAATAGGAGTCATCGGACAGTTTGAGCAACCATTGGATGGTCCGACAGTCAGAGTCACCAGACAGTACGATGTCTACATAAAGTAGTCAGCTTTTTAGAGATAGCTTCCAACGGCCACTTCTGGTCTTGCAACCTATATAAATTGTCGGAGAAGTTGTTGTGGAGGTTACATGAGGCCAGAAGAGTTTGAGGATCACTTGTGATAGCTAAAGGTCACCGAGAAGAGTATAAGGAAGTATTTAGAGAGATCTTGAGTGATTGTGAAGAGTAGTAAAGAGCATCTATTTATTTATAGAGCTTTTGTGGCTAAGAGGAGTGGCTTAAACTTATTACTCTTGGTCTATGGTAGCCTATATTGGTTAGACGTTGATGTCCGAGCTTTCGAGAAGATTGTGAAAGATGATATCAAGTTCGTACATAGTTACGGGTCTCTCGCTCGAAAGGGACACTAAAAGGGAGCGCTCGAGTCTTGAAGTCTTGCTCTGATAAGTGGGTATTATCTGCTACAGCCAGGATTACCGGTGACTTCACTACGGGAGTGAAGCGTACCCAAAAGAGCACGGATTGGCAAAAGGGACCGTTACTCCGATAGGAGCGGTCAAACGAGGATTAAGAAAAAGCTCTATCCTTTTGAGACCTCAGGATAAATCGTCGAGCATTCCTGTCTCTCTGCTCTTTACATTCCGCATTTATCTTATTGTGAGTAGTGCAATAGGTTGTTCTTTTGTTTCCTCTTGGTAGCTATCATATCCGTGTGCTTGCTAGATTGATAGATTGTTCTTCCTTAGTCCTTTTCTTGCTATCTAGTTGTGTCTAGTTATTTTCCTAGCATGTTCTTTATCTTGCTTAGTTGCTATCTTGCTTGGAGTTGGTTTTTAGATAGCTAGAATTTAAAAAGAGTTTGAAAAGCTTTAGTAGCATTACCCAATTCAACCCTCCCCTTCTTGATCACTTGACATGAGGGTTAGACCATCCCCTAAACTTTTTGTATGAGGCTCTAAATGATACTAGTATATTGGGCGCTCCCGTTGCAGTGTTGAAATGCAGAAACACGCGTTAAACTGTTCGCATTTGATTTACTGTAACTATGGCGTGATGATGAAAATTGTGGTAGAACATCGGAAGAGAAAAAGAGCATTGTCTAGTGTTGTTGCGGCAGCTGTGAAGCACAGCAGTTGCTTGCATTCCTAAGTAAAAACATCCTTGTTTCTGTTGTACAATGATTCTAAGCACAACAAAATTGTGGGCACAATATAGACAGTTGTAGGTACTACTGTCTTACATATGATCGTACAATACTTAATAATACAACGTATTTAACAAAGGTGCCAGTAGGTACTGTACATAGAATACATATAGTGGTACAGAAGTTACTCTAAAAAAATATACATAAAGTTAGATAATATGATAGGACTTGTTGATCGACATGGTTACAATGCCTTCATATATAATAAGAACTTGGATAGCAGTATGAGCTTTAGAAAGTTGGATATGAATACCTCTCATAAAACGCATAACAAAGTGGGTTGGCGTGCCGGGAAGATATGCATTGGTGAACCATGCCTTACTAATCAATGTTGCAAACAACAATACGCAAAAGATGATTGCAAATAATCACATTTTTAGTTTTTATCCAGCAGAAAGCACTTCAATCTGTAACTGTTGATTAGTACTCTATATAAAGACAAAAGAACGCAAAGAGTTAATGTCCCTATACTTACAGTTACTTGTCACAAAGAAACTAACAAATGACATTGGCCTTATATTTAGAAGACCGATATCAAATAACATGTTGGCCTTCCACGGTGTTTTTTTCTCAACTACAGCCTGCTAACCTTCTTCATCTACCCCCCCCCCCCTTTGCTTCATATTGTATTCTAGATGACAAATCAACGAAAGAAACTCAAGCAAACACCAGTTGAGGTTCTGATTATTTATAAAGTGTCGGTGCTGGTGGCTAATTTAAATGAAAAGTGGTAATCAAATTTGTCTCAACATCAAAGCAGTATGGGCAAAGATCCAAATATAATCAATAAAAAACAATGCCTTAATGCAGTTTTGTGCTATGCAAGAAATTCCAAGAATCAAGACAAGAATTGAAGCAGTCTACACTAGTTCTTCAAGAGGTCATCGTTCTGAGCATCAGTAAACCAGTTACCACATTATTCCTGCTATTTGTGTACAACTCCAAAATCCATGAGCTACATATGTTAGTTGTGGTACAGAAAATATGTAAACCAAAGATGAGCAGATCAACTACCCAATTCATGTAGAGAAAACAGACCGAGGTAGAACAAAAAGCAAACCTATTTTTGCCTTCTGCACTTCGGTTTCTGCTACTGCTGATGTGGCCACTAGCCACCTGCTGAGCATAAAAAAATAGAAGTATTATATATATATATAAACAATCTGCCAAAAAAATCCCATTAAAGTATTTGAATTCTATTCTGAATACACTCCTTTTTAAGTTCGTTAGATTAAGAAAATAGAAATATTCATAGCATAAATTATAGAAAGTTCATGTTTCCAAAGTAGCACATAAATGATAATATTAGTAAAAAAAAAGTAATGGAACAATATTGAGCTAGTGCTGCAAAATGCACTGGGCCGACAAGGTCTCCTGCAATGAACAATTCAAAATGTCACCGTTATTTATTTACAGCAGCAATTAACAGCAAATATATCTTAGTAAATATTTATTTACAGCAATAATTTCACATAAGTTTTTTTAGAATACGCGAGAGAGGGAGAGTAATTCCCCGATAATTATTAGCACGAGCGACCATTTGTACCATACACACCACAGAAAATAAGCAAAGCAAACATTACACCGGTAATATGGTGAACAATCAATATGTTACAAAAAATGCAAAAATAAATAAATAAATAAATGTTCCCCAAACACATTACATCAAACCTATCTTGCATTGTTTCCCCCAAGAGAGGCAGCAAGTTTTGTGGAGTAAATGTCTAAATGGAAATCACAGAAAAAAGTTTCCACAACTGTTTGAAACACATTGTTAAGATCAAAGTACAGCGAAGCCACAGACTTGATCAAAAAAAGAAGCACATTGGAACTCAAATCTTGATGCGTGACAGCACAATACATGAATTTCTTCTAGCTCTAGAATTTCAACAAGCATGCAGAGTTCAATCTAGAACAAGAACCAATAATGAAACAAACAATAAAGCAAGATGAGTAGTAGGCACCTACAATGGGGGCGAACACGGATCTAGGCAGGGGGAAGAGACGGCGAGCGACAGGGGCCACCAGATCTCCACAGATCTGCGAGGAGGCAGTACAGCAAGCGCGAGGCGGAGGAGGCGAAGCCGCTGGAGCCAGTGACAAGGGGTGTAGCCTTAGCTCCCGGCGACAGCCACCCAAAAGCCGATGCTATCTCTGCGTGGATCCGTTCATGTCACCTGCAAAAAGGAGCAAAAAAAATCAAATCCCGCAGAAAGAGAAGCAAAGGAAAGGCGTCAGACATGACGAGAAATGAAAAATGGAGCGGCCGCGAGTAAGGCCAAAATCACTCCATGGAGTTGCTCGTGCCCCTATACCATGCAATGAATCTATTCTGTTGCAAGATCAAAAGTCTTGGTCTTCTTTCCATCAGCTATTCTTTCAAGAATCATCAAGAAGAACCAATATACAAATGTTAATATAAATATATAAAATAATGTGTATCCTTTCCCTAGAAATATTCTATATGACGATGAACATTACATAGAAAAGAAACAACAAATCTGAAGTACCTCTGCAAGAGAGTAAATTACCTCTATTCAGCTCTCCAAGCATCCATCAAGTTATAAATGATATCAATAATTAGCAGCCTGTATGAAATGTAAACAGGGGGAGAGTAAATTGGGGATTTAGGAAAAAATACGTTAAAAACAGATAAAAGAGAGAAGAACACATAGAACTAACATAAAGGTAGGGAATTAACTGGTTTGAGCGATGATACCTGATCCAAGTTTGTAAATTGCAAATGTGTCTTATTGAAACGCGCTGCGAGATGTTCCCACAAGTAGTAACCCAACGGCATTAGCAAAACTCTGTCCCAGTTAACCTGCACAGCATACAAAGTTCAAGACATTCTTTTCACAGAAGATAAAAAGGGTAAAAAGAATCTAAAATATGCTAGAGATGCAAACCTGTGGTAACTGCAGGTGTCTAAAAATTTCCTGGATGGCTATGGCCAGGAGTTCTGCTTTCCTCACTGTCAGAAAGCTTTCAAATCATACATCTGCCATATGCAATGTTTTAACTAAAATAAAGATATATCATAGTTACATATGACATTCATAACAGTTTTAAGTCACTAAAGTCATAAAACTGGGCCACATATACTGGTTAGGAGAATACGAGTGCAGAAAACACATCCTGGGAAGCACCTGGTAGGTCCTGTAACATCTGTAGTGGATGGAACTATCAGCAACTCACATTCCCATTCTGCAGAAGCAACAATTAAGTTTAACAAAAAAGTGTCAACATCAGAGTGACAGTATATTCGATCAGAGAGGAAATGAAATTTGCAAACATAGCGAAGCAAAATTGCGTGGAATTTTCAGGGAGGTGCTAAATAAAATGAAAAGCAAGACATAGTGAGAGTTTCATCAACTGATCCAATTTGAGTTGGGGGGGGGGGGAGAGAGAGAGAGAGGTAACTAAAATTTTATAATTAGGCATTGTTTGATGGTTGTCAGGATGTCTCCATGATTATATAGTGCACAATTATTCAGTTGATTTGGAATTTCAAACAGCAGCAGTAAAATTAAGCACTCTCCAATCAGGTCGAACTGTGAAAGGGTATGCAACTAAAGAGTATCAAATAATCTGTATCTGTATGTACAATACACAGAGCCCATCTTCCTATAGGTTTAGTTAATTCAAGAACGACCAACATGAGAGTCCAACACATGTTTTTGTGCTCAGAGATAGAGTGAAGGGTATAGGCAGGTGCGTCAAAAGGAATGGTTTAATTAACCCAGGAACATATCTAGAATGGGTATTGAAGAATCCAACCAATAACTGAATTTTTTCAATTAGATGAATAAAAGCAATGAAATATAACATAATAGAAGTTTGTAATTATCATGTGCCAACTAATTTTTTTTACATAAGTGTGCACAGTAGAAGAATTGACTCCGAATAATTTTTTTATTGACAAGATCATATAACTGGTACAGTATTTTTTTCCCACTCAATATCAGATATCTTCCATATGTTAACACTCTTATGGTCAATAAGAGTGTATGAAGTCGTAAAGCATTATTTTTAATGTTGACAACCATGTTTGAACTGGCAGAAAACAACGCATTTAGTTACTGCATTATGGAATTCAAAAAAAGAGGCCAGCTAATAATACTCTACCATCAATTTACTGAGTTTCTAGATCTCCTCCAGCATCACACGAATCCTCCTTCGCTTCATAGATTTCCTCTCCTGCTGTGTCTATCAAAGCAATATCAGTTTGATCCCCATCATCTGCCACCTTCTCAGTGAAAGCAGCAGGTTTGAATGAATCAGGATTCAAAAAGCATACCTCGTAAAAATTCGGCTTCTATATTGTATCTCTGTGAGATAAAAGGAAGTAAAAAGCAGATAAGGATATGCACATTTCACACCTGGCTTTGGAAGTACAACATCTCTTTGAACATGCCAGGAACCACTAACCCTTATTCAAGGGAGATTTCAAATGTGATAAATATATTAGTGAATGTAGGCTATCAATTAGATCAGTAATAGATCAGCTATGTGTTCAGTAATAGATCAGTCTCAAAATAAGAATATATAACAGCTATCAATTTTTTAGTGGCTGTAGGATTTTGACAGATATAATTACACAAAAGGTACGGGAAGCTAGAGCTGTATGATAAAAGAGCTTTCAATATACTAATATGTAATGTAAAATGTAGCACGAGGCTGAGGCAAACAAACGTACCTATCAATGGATTGGTTCAATGTCTCTATAATGTGGCTTCAATTTTCTTTGCATCATTTTTCTCCTCCAAAGCCATAGCAAAGTAGCATAGTCGCACTCTAGAATTGTAGCTAATGGGTTTGCCTTGTCCTGCATTCAACAAATAACAAGGAAGCAAATCAAGCTCCAAAGAGTTGTTTAAAAAAGGAGGTAGCAAAAATGTAGCAGTAACAAAACCAAAACAGAGAACAATGAACATATAAGAAAAGAGGATAACCACATTCATATATATTAGTTCAAAGTAGTAGGTTCTATGCCAAAAGTATAGCTACGAAGCTACATCCCATCACGAAAAGATCACAATTACAAATAAACACACATATAGTAGCTGGTTGCAGCCAGCACACAAAATGGTAGCTGTAAATAATTAACCTAGCAGTTGTTGATATGATTAGTTCCTAAAAAACAATTACCAAGCAATAAATTTACAAAGCAGCAAGCTAACCAGAGCAGATAAAAAGGCTTCTCAACATAAGCTTCTTAAAGAAAGTTGAAATTAAGTAACAAACCTTGCCATCACTAACACCACATTCTTTAAGAGATCTACAGCAATAGTCAGGGAATCAAACTACTAAAAGGATACAACTCTAACATAAAATGCAATATAATAGCTCCCGGCTCCATAATCTAAATCAATTAGGATACTCCAAAGGTTGTTTCACAGCATCTGCAGTGGTGAAATGAGTTCCTTCTTTTGCATATTGGAAAGCTTTATCAAAAGACCTGCGGAAGCAACAATAAAGATTAAAGAAGAAGGTAACAGGTAACAGACTTGAACACAACAGAACTAATGGTTGGTAAGGTAAATTTTAAAAAAGTAAAGAGAAAACATTCTTACTTAGGATTGATCTTTGCATCTTCTGATAAGGTAGCCATATGTTCGTGGATTTTTCTTCCGAAAGCTCAGCTGCCTCAGTTCATTAGCATCCTTGAATTTGAAGGGATATTTGCAATCAATTATAGTCCGAGAGAGAGAGAGAGAGAGAGAGAGAGAGAGAGAGAGAGAGAGAGAGAGAGAGAGGGGAAGGTGGGAGCGGCAAGGAACACGAAGAGCCGAGAATGGCAGCTCAGATACCGCGTCGCTCGACCAACCCCCCGACTGGAAGCCGCCACGGATCCCATCCCGCACTCCCCAACCCAACCCGCCGTCGTAACCCTAGTTGCCGCGCACCGGCGGCTGCCCGAGGACCTCCGAGCCAATGCGGCGCGGGATGGATGGCCCCGGGGAAGCATGAATCTGAGGTGGACCGCCACTCGTGAGGCGGGCCGTGGCCAGCCGCGCCGCCCTTCGTCATCGCCGCTGTTTTTGAAAGGAAACAAGCACAGACAGCTCACAGCAAACAACCAGGAACGAAATGGTGCACGAGAGTGAAGATGAAGCAACAAGAACCAACCCACAAGGAGGGCAACATAACGGCAGGCAAACACAGATAGGCCGCCGGCAGAAATGAACGCCGGCGAGACTCAACCAAGCAGACCAAATCACCAGTAGAACGCCGGGATAAAAGGAGACATCAGAGACCGCGTGGAGACGAGGACAGTAGGAATCGATCCTGACCCCTATGCCTGTCATGTATCCTATGCTGCACGGCAATGAAATCAACGACGGCAAAAAAAAAGGGTAACAGCGCCAAACTCCGATCCACAGCAGCAACAAAAAAAAAATGATGACGAGCAACAACATCAATAATCAACCATAACCCTCGCCCCTCTGACGGATTAAACTGCGAAACACGAGCAAATCACACGAGACCAAAACCAAAGAGCGGGATGAAATTCGGAGGCTGCAGCATCAACGAAGACAAAAACACGAGGAAGACAAAAACTTTAGCGACAGCACCGACGGAGGCGACCAAATTGCCGGCGACAGAGAGGGAAGGAAGGAAATCACCGACAGAGAGGACCAGAGACACGGCGAGCAGAAAGGGGAGGGGAAAGACGACGACGCGGTCAATGAAGAGATAAGGACGGTGGCAGGACCCACAGGGAGTGTCGGTGCAATCACGTGATGACACGTGGCGGCAGGACGCTGCTTTTTTCACTCAGAACGGACGCTACCCAGCTGGCGGATTGGAATTGCACGGCGCGTGGCGCGGGAGGGGGGCGTTGGCAAGGGTGCGCAGAGGGCCACGGCCAGCTCTATTTGGACTAATATTGACCTCTTTTATTGAATTGTCCACTGAAGACAAGAAGAGAAACCTCCCATTCTAAAATGTCTTTACTCCTTAATTATTGTGAAATCCCAGCCCGAAAAGAGGCAACACTGTACGTTACTGTAGCGAGGCTACTGTAGCACACAGGGCACTGTAGCGTCGCGGAATTTAGTCCCATATCGGAAGTTGAGGTTGAGCAAGACCGGTTTAAAAACCCGGCTCAAGAATACAGTAATAACTCGAGTTAACTTTTTTACGTGAAGCGAAGACGAAAGCGTAAACTGTTATTTTGTGAGGTGGGACTTGCACAGGGTGCGTATTTTGGGCCTAGATGTTACAATTATTTCTTCGACTTATTCTTCATTATAAAGGGCTTTAAAACATATCAAGTTCTACTTCCTACGTTTCAAATAAATCTATCCCTGGATTTAGGTGACTGATTTTTTCCCATCTTTGACCAATGATTTATTTGTCAATGTTAACATGATATTCATATGTTTAGATTCACCACAAAATATTTAATTTACAAGTCAACAAAACTTAGAAATAAACTTATTTTAAGATATAAGTGTTGTTAGCTTTACGCCCTTTGATGCCCATAAGGTATGAAGATTTTGGTAATTAAGTGAGAACCATATACTAACTTATTATATGTAGGCTCACCCACTTTTATCTCAAGAATCCAAAAGTTGTCTTCCTCGAAGACGAGTTGATAAGGATGATCTCTTGATGAAATAATGATTCGAGAAGTGGATCAAGATTCGTGGAAGTGCTGAAGCCAGTGTGTTTTAGTTAGCCTTTGAGTCCATAGGAAAAACCAATACTATAAAGAGGGGTCGAATCATCATTTTTCTTAGGTCACTTGAATGTTAGGGTGTATAAATGCAATAGGAGTTTGCCAAAGGCTAGCTCTAAAGTGTCAAGGAAAGGTCAAACAAAGCAATAGATTTATTGTGAAAGAGTTGAAGACTCGATAATCTCAAAGTTTCAGTTCTCGAACAAAGTGGTCAGACAAGTTGAAGTACAAAGAAGGGTGCTCTCTGGAATCCATTGGACAAAGGTCGTCGGATAGTTTGGTGCTAGGATCGAACAGTCCGGTGTGAGTCCAGAGGCATTTCCAGAGAAGGTTGTTTTGGAGCTTGTAAAGTTTGAAGGACTTAGTGCGGGCAAGGTTTACAAAACCGGTCGATTTTCGCGGTTTTCGGTGAAACTGGTCCGGTCTTGTTTAGACGGTTGACCGATTTTCGGTTTAATAAATTCAAAAAAATTTAAAAATTCAAACAAAATTTAAAATCCGAAAACCAGTCAAACCGGCCGGTATACCAGAAAAACCGGAGGAAAATCGCTCGAACCGATTTAATTTCAAATTCGAAAACGGTAAACTAGAAAACCGGTCGGTAAACAGAAAAACAGGTCGGTTTTCTCTCAAAAATTTGATTTTCAAATATGTCTAGTTTTCACAGTTTATTGTAGCAGTTTTTCTGGTTTTCGCGAAAATTGGTCAAAAAGGCAAGCCGCGGTTTTCAGTGCTGGAACGATAACCTGAACCTTGGTTGCCGGTGCGTTTGCATGTGTAGGTAGTCCCACGACACAGCTCTGCTCCGAGAGAGGATTCTAGTTATCTGTTGCCATTTATATGGTAGGCTGACGAGGGCGTCAGCCTTTAAGGGGGTGACTGTAATATCCCATCACAAATATGAAATCATATGTTGAAATTCGAAGCTAAAATTGTAAGTGACTTCAACATTTAGCGAAAAGGGGGCCCAACTGATTGTTCACGGAACATGTCATACAAAGGTTCTTCAAAAACCTAAGACAATAGACTTCGTGATTATGTTTTATGGTCGTTCTGTATTAATCATGGTGATTGAGAACTACTCCCTCCGGTTTTAAATTATTGACACCGTTGACTTCTAACATCAACTTTGACCATTCATCTTATTCAAAAAATTTGTTCAACTATTTAAAATTTTATTATTATTTGATTCATTATTAATGAAATTTAAATCATAACTAATAATTTTACACATTGGAACAAATTTTTTAATAAGACGAATGATCAAAGTTGATGTTAAAAGTCAACGGTGTTAATAATTTAAAATCGGAGGGAGTATTATAATAGGGGAAACATCTAAACATATTTCGATGAATGGGAGTTGATGGCCTATTCTCTCCAAATTATTTTTTTTCTTTTTCTCCTAGGAACCCAAAGACTCTGTTATATAGCCAGGAGGTCTGTCTACTTCAAATAAGAAGCTATTTCTGCATATCGTAGTCATCCCCCACGTGACAGACCGTCTCACAGAAGAGACGATCCATCGACCACAAGATCTTATCGATTGTCACTCAGCAAAGCGAGGACTAACAGTACAACTCAAGCACAATAAAATATACTACAAACTGTTGCTTAAGTTTATAAAACAAAGATTTTTGCAAACACGGAAGCGAAAACCTGAATTAGAGTTTGCTAGAGACTATGCATAAGATGCTATCAAGCCTATATGTTGCATCCTCTAGCAGCACACAAACAGCAGCGTGGCGAGCAGGGCTACCAACAGATATAGCCACTTTTGAGGTTGCTTCTGCTAGTTGGTCCAGAGGAGGCAGAGAGAGAGACCACATGCATACAAAACCACAGAGAGCCAAGCCCTGAGCATTCAAATGCTCAGCAAGTCTTATCCGTCAACGTGGCCAACTACAGCCGACTCCAAGGATATGATGAGGCTGACTCACATGGGATGGCCATTTGCAAAACCCACGCTAATATAGTGAGTCTTTATATTCTAGTTTTAGTGGTAAATTAAGTTCATGAAATATAAATTTAGTTTACGCTATAAAGCTATATCAAACATGGTTACCAGGCAATTGCCTATAAACGAAGCAACAGTCATATTATAATAATAATAATTATTATTATTATTATTATTAGTTCAGTTATTACTACAATGTCACTCAATAAACAAGTGGTACTCGTTACCGTGAGGGGCAGCGATTATAATCGATTTACACCAGTTAATAAAATCAGAAGTACATGACACGTACGCGCTTCCTAGAAGTTGCACATGGTCACCTTTCTCTCAACTCATAGGGCCGGTCCGAACAGACGCACCTCTTCCGAGCACAGGATCCTTCATGCGATCACCACATAGGACATATCTATGATTAGACACAAGGCTCTCATCTGCCCCCGCCAAAAGAGAGGTGGGGGTCGTCCAACCATTATGGCATTTCGCTATATTAGTTTCCTGGGTGCCATGTCCTCAGTATGTATTCGGTACGTTCAAACATGCTCAACAAGGCCACACTCGAATCGGTCCTTAACCCACACGGACGAGGCTACCACTGCGAAAGCCCAGCCTACTCAAACTCTCCTATACTGTATCCCCGCCTGGTCTCTAGTTTATTCTAAGTGTGGGATAAAATCAAACCTATAACACGCGAGTGAGATTTTTCATTCACTCGACTTTTACCGTTTATTAGAACTCAGTCTAGCTCTACATCGAGTTACCTGTAACAATATATATATATATATATATATACTGAATAGGGGTAACTGGCACTATCATGCATTCTAGGGTTTCAAATAACTCGTACAACTTAATGCACAGTACATTAGCTATACAATACATAGTGGTAAAATAAAATTTTAAAACAGGGTTAATGCACCGAGGCTTGCCTGGGCTTTGCTCACAGTTAGCTTCCAATGCCAAAGGAATAACTCCACGCTCCTCTTCGGATGGGTTGGGCCCTAATATGAATGATACGCAAAGAAATGAATTATAAAAGTTTTAAACTTTAATTAACATCGTATGCAATGATAGCTTTTTATTTTTGAAAAGTGGCTAGTAAATTTGGTTATCAAACTTCTTTTAAAATGGTTTTTGAAAACATAAATTATAATTTTAGTTGTTCACAAAATCAGAAAGGTTATAAAGGAATTTTTGAGAAATTTTCAGGATTTATTGAAATCAATTGGATTTATAATGAATTAAATGCTATTTAAACAAAATAAAACATTTACAAAAGTATTTTTAATGAAATTAAATATACAATTTTTATAAAACATAAAGTTTGACTAAAGAAACAAAGAGGTAAACTTTTTAATATTTTATCATGCCAAGGAATAATGATAATGCATTAATGAATTATTATATAATCTGAATTATGTAAATAAATTTTATGCATAAAATGAAAAATAGTTAGCTTCAGAATATACTTCTAGTTGAGAGGATACTAACAAAATTTATTTCATAATTTATCGAGCTAAGATGAATTTTTTACGAATTTTACAAATTTGAAAGCATTTTTGATCACTTAAATAAATGAATTCGCAAATAATAAAAATTCTAGCCTTGATTGGGCCAGCCACATTGTGGCCCATTGGGGCAGGCCGGCTCTGTGGACCACGCAGCCCAGGCGCGCGAGAGAGCTC
>BCLG01000500.1:112691-123283 GCA_001602295.1 Zoysia matrella
CGGCCAGCGGCGGTGCGCTCACCGGGGTTGCTCGCCGGCGACTAAAACAAGGAGGAGACGACACTAAAAGGATTACCGCAGCCAAGGGCGCTCGTTGAGGGGGTCAACGCGGTGGAGGTCTCACCGGAGCACGGCCGGCGACGAGAAGGCGGCCGTAGCGGGGTTTGGTGAGGTTGTGCGGTCGGAGGGGTTGACGAAACCCAACATGTCAACATGGAAATCATCGAGAGGTCCACTAGGACATGGAGAAGGCCGGCACGGGGGTTATAGTCAACGAAAAAGCCCGAGAGAAGAGCTTGACGATGGGGTGGCCAGGGTTACACGGTCGGTCGACGTCGAGCTCCAAATTTCTGAGAAAAAGCTCTCCGATTCGGTCGATGGGCACGGTTAGGAGGTGAGTCGGGGTAGTAAGTGCCTGAATGAGCGAGAGAAGGAAGGATTCCCACCCGGGGCATGCCGAATTTGCAGGAGGCCGTCCGGCGACATTGAGGTTCCCAAAACTTGGGGAAAGTTGAAATCGATGCGGTGCTCTGGGAGAGAATGGGGTTTGGGGTCGGGGAGAACAGAAGAGAGTGCCGGCACCACTCCCTGTCACAGATTGGGGGCCGTAGACGGCTTGGCCAGAGTGCTCCGCGGTGGCGTCAGAGAGAGAGGTGGCGGCCGGTGGTGGAAGAGAGAAATGAGGGACAAGGAAGGAGCTCAGCCGAAGGGGGTAGGGCGAGGGGAGGCTGGGACACACGGCAGCCGGATCGACCTGGCACCGTGCATGAGCTCCACCGAGGGAGTCGCGGTGGCAGCGAGAGAGAGGAGCACAGTGGTGCGCTGGCGCGAAAGGTAGGAGGAGGAGCTGTGAGTTGAGGCTGACAAGTGGGTCCCGCGAGATTTCTCTTTTTCCTGATTTTCGCTGATTTTCTCCGCTGCTATCTGTTTTAATCCGAAAGCACGACTTCCCGAGCGCTAAAAATTTTCAACTTTTGTAGGCTCTTATAACATTTCGAAAGAAACAATTTTTATTTTGGGACCAAGTTCAAAATATAAATAAATAACATTATATTGAATTGTAAAGACAGGCAATCTTTTGGAGCGAAATAATTTATGTAAAACCTTTAAACCTCAAATAAAATTTTACGAAAACTTCTAAAATTCAAATTGTTGTAAAAGCTTTCAAGAGAGAATTTTGTTGCACCACATTTCATTGAAAATTTTGAACTCACATTTTTAAATTCAAACTTAAATGCAAACTAGCTGGAATTGATTTAAATCCTTTTTAGCTCGGTTTTCGTGATTTCGAATTTTAAAAAAAATGACTTCTTATTCAGAAACACGAAGTGTTACACCCCAAGGCTTAATTTTTGGATCGGAGATCTGACAACATAGAGATAAGCCAAACTGTTATGATCATTATCTCATCTCACCATTCTAGTTATTGTGTGACTATGTTGGACCATTCCATTACTGGTCAGGCCCCTTGGAGCACTTGTAGGTAACTTATTCCACGAGCAATTCTCTCAACATGTATGAGGATATAACAAAAGTTGGTTAATTTTAAATAGGCAAGACCACATGCATAATTGATATGCTCATGAGCCACCACAACTATGATTGGATTTGGTTGCATGGGCTCAAATAGATTTTTAGAGTTGCAGGATGTTTGCAGTGTATGATAAGATTTGGGTCATACACAATCTGGTACAATAGCAATACTATAAGCTGATGATCGTAGTGGCATCATGCCTAGGTGGTGCCAATCATTAGAGTTTCAAATAGTTTGATGAAAGCATGAAGAGCAAATCACTCACTGGTGAGAGAACCAAACAAGGATGGGGTCCCATCCAATAAATGGAAAACTTGTCCGCCTAGTAACTTTACAGAATACCTCTCAAACCTGTCGCTTTGCAGTTCCTATTCCTCAACCGTAAAGTTTACCACAGCCCTGCAATTTGGGCCCATCAGAGCCCATGTAGCTTGTCTCTAGACCTTTACCCTAGTTGACCTCCGCGTCGCCATCTATATATTTGCCCCTCAGCCTTCAATTCCTCGGCACTGGATAGATCTTCCCCATGGTAGGTCATGGTTCACCATTAGAGGGATCTCTACCAAATGCTCGATCACCACCACACCAATAGACGGACGTCCACACCAATCCACTATAGATCTCCACCTTGCAGCAGATCTATGCCTTGTTGCTCGTGATTAGATGGTCTCTATTCACTGAGATCTCCTCCCCTGTTGCTGGATCTTCGGCCCTCATCTGAGTTGGGCTGACACCTCACTTCGAGGGACGCTGTGCAAGGAGCAGCACAAGGCGTTAAGGTGAGTTATACGTCAGCCCCTCCTTGCGGCCATCACGCAAGAAGAGGAGGTTGTGTGGATGTCTGCCAACAAGATGGGTAAATACCATTATTGTTTTTATACTTTTTATGGTATTGTTCTTTTTCTTAATCGAGCATCCCTTTGGATGATATGGAAAATATTTTACTAAATGGAATTTTCTCTTGAATAAATTTTTTTGTGGGCTGGAACCTATTTTATTTGTATCATGTTTCTGTTCTTCTTTAGTTTGATTCTGTTTTTTAGATCACACATAAGGTTAAAGGGATTAAAACAAAAGCTATCTTATTTCGGTTTTTGATCCATTCTAGCTTTTGCTACTCTGCACATCAAAATGGGGAGAGAAAGCATGTTGAGAGAGAAGGACCAGTATGTATTGATATACTTGAATTGATGCAAGAAAAGTTGCTTCTATTTTTTCAGGCAAGAAGAAGCAAAAAAGTGTCTCCATGGTAATGGCATCTTGGGAAGACCTGTCGCTCGATCTGCTCGGCCGCATTGTGGACTGCCTTGACTTCAAGAGCTACATGAGTGTACGGGGCACCTGTCTAGCGTGGCGCCGCGCTCTAGCGCCGTTGAACCCGACGGTCCTCGTTGTTTCCAATGAACATCGCCGGTTTTCTTTCCGCTCCAACACCTCCGACATCACAGGCATGCCCTTCAGGTCCACGCGGACCTTGTTCTACAACAACAGCAGCTTCTGCGTCGGCTCCAGCAACGGCTGGATCATAGTCTCCGTCAGACGCCCAGGGCATGAGCGGTTGATCCCCACCGTCTTCGTCCTCCTCAATCCGTTCACTGCTGAGGAGATTGTCCTACCGCCACTGATCGTCAAGGGTATCTGGCTCTGGAATGCTTCCAAGGTGGTCATTGCGCCCTACCCCTCCAAGGACAAGTTCACCGCCGCTGCCATCTGCGGCGCAACAAAAATCGCCTACGTCACCGCGGGGGCTACGAGGTGGGCTGTGCGGGAGCCCACCTCTTTCTCCCAAGCAGACTACTTCACCGACCTTGTCTACCATGATCCAGGCTTGGTCTACTGCCTCACGGACTGTGGAGACGTGTATGTCCTACGAGTCGCTGAGCCGCCACCAGCAGAAGCTTCCACGGTTCAGCAGGGTTCATCACGGACCTCGCAGCAGCAAGAGCTTTCCTCTGCTGTTGACACAATTCCTGCACCAATTCTGGTATGGCATTTCAGTAACTACCTGTCAAGGATCTCCTTGTCTGATGTCTCTGACATGTTTCGGCGATATCACGCTGAGCTACGTCTGTCGCGTTCAGCTGCTTCTGAACAAGGACCTGACCTGAACGCTCCTGCAACCCTTGCGCCCTTGTTATCCAGGAGGAGGTTCCGGTCCTTCCGGTTCCATCCGGAAAATGCCTTTGCTCAGCCATATGTAGCCATATCACGGCTGATAACTGTCAATTATCTGGTGGTCTGCGAGAGTAATCTGTACCAAGTCTGGAAGTACACAAGCTGCCCCGTTACTCTGCATCTGCCGAAAGGGGGTAAGCATCGCATGACGGAGAACGACACATTTGTGCTTAGGTATTACCCCGAGCGTCAGCCTTGCTGGGATGCGGTAAAGGACTAGGGGGGCTGCTCATTTTTCGTTGGGAAAAACAATGCAGTGTCACTGCGTGCAGAGTCTTTGCTATGGTTTCGTGCAAACTGCGTTTACTGGAGTGATGAGGATCAAGGCATGGTCTTTGACGTGGAAACTGGAAAGACTGCACCGTGCAAATCTTCTCCGCTCGTCAGACATTCGAACAGCACAATCTTGTGATACTTCTTGCAAGACATGAACAATGCAGGGGCCAGCAGCAGTAACAACTAATGGAGGAAGGAAGAGCACTCTTTTGTATTCAACATTAGATGTGCTTAAATTGCCTTATCGTTCCATTTTTGCAACATATGTTTGTGGTTTATCATAGACAGGGTATGCAGACATGTCTGCTTAATTATTGTATGAAATTGTTTTCCTTTTCTGTTCATCGATGATACTTGGTACTTTCACCTGTCTTTCTATGGGTTCGGTATGCTGCTTGTGCTTACAGATTGTTAATTATCGTTTCTTATCTTAGTTTTGCACTTTACATAGATAGTTATTAAATCATCATGTTTTACTGGGTCTCCTGATATTTGTTTCTTCAGGATTTAGCATGTTTTATATAGTTTCATCTATGATGTTTATTTATGTGCGGTCTATTTTTTTTCAGTTTGGATCATTAATAGACATCTAGGAAGTTTTTCTGACTGAAGGATAGAAATGGCATAGCTTGGTTTGTGATACAAATTCCAGTCCGTAAGTTAGAAAAATTGATGTTGTTTCTAATGTGCGAGTTAGAAAAGGCAGCTTAAATACATTGCAGTGAATCATTACAGTTTTGTACTCTGCACTTGCTATCAATAATCAAATTTCCTATTCTAATGAAACTAAACATTACACTGTAGAAAACATCTTTTCTACAAAACCATGATGACTCCAACAAAATATACAATTATCTGTTGAATAAATTTATGTGATGCAACATCTTGTTCTTACTGGTGGAGCAGCGTTGCATTTTTTTTGAAAAAAAGGTCTTTCTGATTAATTGAGCCTCAATGTTGGATTTACAGATGGCTTGTTGCAGTGCAAACTCATAGAGTCACTTCTGTTGCTCCCATCGACCCTTCCTCTCACGGATAGGGTGCGTTTGACAAACCGCAGTCACAGTTCCGTCACTAATGCATGAGCCCTACTTATGCCCGAACCCACGCGTCAGTGACGGTGTGTGCCAGCAGCACAACAAACCCAGCTTCAATTTTGAAGTTTGAAGCGTGAATGGTTTTCTCTATCTTGCATGTTTACGCTTATCAAAATAGAGAAGCAGCGAGAAACCTGGAGTGTGCGGCTAGGGATGCAAGTTTTCAGTTTTTTTAGTCAATGGATCGGCCCAAAACTTTTTAATATGAACTAAGTCCCCCCTCAACCTTATATAGTTAGTGAGGATAAAATGAACTAGAGCTTTAACCCACAAATACCCATTGGGTATCCATTTACATCTCTTTGTGCGGCCTTTTTCAGTATACAGGATCAGTTCTTCCAACACTTTCAAAGAAAGGGCTATTGTCTTTTCTGATTTTCTAAGTTTGATATTGAATTTAACAGTCCTCGACAGCTACCCATACATTATAATATTGAAACAACGAATGCCAATAGAGTATCAAGCCATATATCATTTCTGAATGTACACCCAAACTCAGTTCATGCTCTCGATCCATGCTCGGAGATTGAGGTGGTAGCAGCCGATTATTAGCTGTCTGTCTACCGGAGAGGACCATCTCACTCATACTCTCGATCCATCTAGTCCCATCTCTCAATAACAGCTGATTCAAGTGATCGACTGTCAATGCACGATAAGTCGTTGATACATTTGCGACCCTATTCTGTGGTATGGCTATTATGAAGATGAAGGAAGAATTCATCTTCATAAAACAACTTGAGATGCTCCAGAGCAGAAGAACAAAGAAATTGAAGAACTATTCGTTCAATCCATAATGTGACAATCAATATATCTTTCTGCACAACTGAAATACACGTAGTACTAATTTACATCTGAAAAACCAAACTTGATCAATCCCCAGTTGCAATGAACAAATGCACTCTGCAAGGCTGCTGCTAGCTAATTACACATTTCTGGAGCCTCACTGAGTGTGATTATATGCGGCATTCGCAACAGTCAGCTGATAATTATTCGCTCGCCAGCCCTGGACTCACTCAGGCCATCTATGTTACATCAATGGGAGGTGAGGGGAGGATGGATGACTACGCAACAAGAACAAATCAAGAAAGATGAAACAAGTACAGAAATGTGATTCATCCTACTGTCCATGCAACTTTGCCGAGATCACAAATACTGCATGATGAACATGAAGAAGAGAATTCGATCGGAAGATCATCATTGGTGCATCTTGGCCGGTGGCGCCGGGTATCCCACAGGCATGACGTACGGCGCGTGCCCCGGCGGGAACATGACGGGCGTGCCGACGGCCGCGGGCGC
The DNA here is from genome assembly GCA_001602295.1 of Zoysia matrella. NCBI lineage: Eukaryota > Viridiplantae > Streptophyta > Magnoliopsida > Poales > Poaceae > Zoysia > Zoysia matrella. The sequence continues at coordinate 119,070 of BCLG01000500.1, forward strand.
CACCATGTGGCCCGCGACGGGGTGGCCCATGGGCGCGTGCCCGTACATGCCCATCGGCGGCGGGGGATGGTGGTGCTTCATGCCGCCTGGCCCCATCGGCATGGCCGCGGCGGGGCCGCCGGTTATCGGTGCGCCCCCCGCGGCCGCGACGTCGCCCGCGTTGACGCTGGTGATGTCGTGGATGCTGGAGCGGCGCCGGTCGCGGTTCATGGAGTTGAGGCGAATGAAGTACTTCTGCGCGTGGCTGGCCACCTGCGTCGGCGTCCGCGAGATGACGAAGTTGCGCGAGATGCTCCGCCAGTCGCCCTTGCCGAACTTGTCCAGACCAAGCAAGAACAGCCTGCACCAGTATGAACGCAAGAACGCCGTCAGTGTGTGCGATGCGGGTGACAATTGAATCCTCTTCCGATTCCCCGCCGAGTGTTCAAAACTGGAATGAAAGATGCATGTTTACTCGTAAACAAGGACAAGAACACATGGGAATTATTATCCGAACCTGTGCTCCTCCTCCGTCCACGGGATGCCCTTGCGTCTCTCCTGCTCCGCCTTGGAGCAACTCTTCCCGGCGTCAACGCTTCCTTTGCGCTCATCTCGTCGATGCCCGCTGCCCCCGCCACCGTCCTTGGTCGAGGACGCAGCGGCAGCGCCGTCGGACTCCTCGCCGGCGTAGCGCGGCAGCGGGACGCGGCCGGCCTCGATGGCGCCCACGTCCTCCACCAGCGCCTCGTAGTGGCGCCGCACCTCCTCCGCGGTCCGCGAGGGGACGCTCTCCGCGAGCACCGAGAACCAGGTCTCATCCGGCGCGCCATCGGCGGGCGGCGCTGCGGCGTTCGCGACCGCGTTCTCGAACGCCTTGTCCTCCTCCCGCGTCCACGCCGCCGCCGCCTCCGTGGCTGTCGCAGCAGCAGAGCTCATCGGCGGAGTCTGGTCCGTTCTGTCTTCCTTGGTGTGCGGTCTCCCGAACGAAGGCTGGCTGACAGCGCGGGTTCGCGGCGGTTGGCGGCTGGCGGCTGCCGGCGAGCGGCGTGGTAGGATTAGTGGCAGTAGTAATTAACTAGCGCGAGACAGAGCCTTATCCACAAGGGTGCTGGCGTGTGTAGCAGTAGGATATATACAAGTGGTTAGTATTCGTTTTGCGGCTGCGCTTAGGTGCAAATATAGCAGTCAAAATTATTTTGGTTTGAAAAAAATAAACTTTCTCCCTTTTTAAATTGATATCGCTGTTAATTTCAAACTTCAACTTTGACCGTTCATCTTATTCAAAAAATTATGATAAATTTTATATATTTTGTTATAATTTGCTTTATCATCAAATATATTCGAACCGCGGTTCAAAATTTTATACATTTGAACTAATTCTTTAAATAAAACGAGTGGTAAAGATGAGATTTGAAGTCAACACTGACATCATTTTAAGAAAAGTACTGTAAGACTCTCTTCTAGGAAGAGCGATCCTTATGCCTTCTATACCAATTCTTAAACCAGTAGTTGGTATATATATCAAAAACAAAATGCTATTATTATACATACAGATTCAAAGTATTACACGCCTTCGAAAAGGTCTAACAAATATAACTTATATTATAACCAACAAGTCGTCGCAACGACTTTTATTCAAACATCACACCTACTCGACGACTACTAGCAAACCACAGACAACACTTGAGCGAAGAGCGAGACTCCTAATCTACATAATCGATGTCGTCCTTATCATTTTCGTCCTCTGAACAATAACAGCAAAGGGGAGAATGGGGTGAGTACAAAAGTAATCAGCAAGCTCTAACGGTATGATTGGGGCAAGGTATGCAAGAGGCGGAGCAAGAAAAGGCTTAAGGTTTGAGTTTTGCGGAAAGCAAATTTTTATGTAGAGGGTTTCTAATAGAAGAATTTTTAAACAGGATGGAAGACAATTTGTATCATTTTTTATAAGATGGACCTGAGAAAGATTTTCACTCCTTCCAGCAGTTCCTAAATTTTAGTCGGGCACTAACACGCATCCATGCAGGCCCTCGACACACAACCAACACATTTCAAAACACAGACATCTATACCCACTCACACATCAAGTACAATATAGAAAACTAATCGTAGGGTACCCGAATAAGTAGCATGTCAATACTATGACAACGGCCTATCCGAAAGGATTTTACACTCTGCAGAGGTTGTACACTGTACCCACAGGTTATGCTATTTTAATCAACAGAGTTGCATAACGTTTACCTCACAACAACAGAGGCTTTCATAGATTCCACCCAAGATGTATACAGGGGCTATCCGTTGGGGTATCACCCTCCCGATGACACGACAGTACATTTTGGGAGCCGAATCGTGAAGATTTACTACAGTCACGTATTTTCCTAGTCCCCTACTACGTCGAGTATTATCAAACCAAGGACTATACCCGTGGGCTTATGGTCCCATGACGCAGGTAATTACATAGTCGAAAGCTAAGCAGCGAGTTATCTCACGCCTTTCTCCTGTCCCCTTTATCCCGCTAACCTCCTAGTGGCTCGATGTGAAATACCTACATAGCGGGGTTAAGTCCCTCTCATTTGTCGGGTTCTGTGGTTGCACGAAATTGCTAAGTCGAGCGCTAACGAACCGGTCCTTATATGACAGAGGTGGCGGACTTGTCCACGGCAGGTAGACCAAACCAAAGGCTACACGCCTATCACCATCACCATCCCTCTTCACATAGCACTAGTTGCACTAATCCTAACCTATTTTATTTCACTCACACCACCAAACACATTTTAACGCACCTTGTAAATGAATGGTGTATGGTGTAGCGGTGCAAGGCACCGCAATTGGGATCCTAAGCATTCTACTACTCAAGGCAACTTTCTATTCTTTAAAAGTATTTAAAGAAAGAAGTTCTATGGATAACAAGCGTGTGTCGTCAAACGGCTAACAAAGTGGTAATTCATATTAACTAAAGCAAGTAACTAACATTAATATAAATACCTTGTATCAAGTGGGTATAAAACTACACAACATTTTAACAGAGTTTATAAAATAAAGACAAGCATTAGGCTCTATAGGTGCAGCAGTGAAACATGGGTTCAAAGTGGTTCAAAGGGGTATTAGGACTTACCTTCAGCGGCGTCTTCAGCCTCTTCTTCATACTCGAGCTCCTCATGCTCTCCTTCCTCTTCGGGCTCTTCTTCAGCTACAAAATACAATCACAATAAGACTACTAAAAAAAAGCTACAAAACTATAAAATAAACAAGCATCAAACAAATCATGGAGTTTGGATAGCCTAAGATGGTAGGGCTCGTGATGGTGGTTCTGATCAGAGTTAAAACGCGACGGCAAAGTAGCCGACAAGGTGGCTATGACAAACTGTGGGAAAAAAACTACTTAGACACTAGGTTCGAGCTGTGTCCACGACCTCTGGACACACAGGTGTCTAAAATCGGGGATTTCTCTGTGAATACGTAAACTGTGACGTGTCCGAGGACACATGGACATGTAAAAACTGTGACGTATCAGTGGACACATGGACACGAGAAAACTATGACGTGTCCGTAGACACGTGGAAACTGTGACGTGTCCATGGACACATAGACACGTGAAAACTAGGACATGTCCGTGGACACGTGAAAACTGGGACGTGTCCGTGGACACGCGGACATGTGAAAACTATGACGTGTCTGTGGACACGTGAACACATGAAAACTATGACGTATCTGTGGACACGTGGACACCTTAAAACTGAGACGTGTCCGCGGACACGTGAAAACTGGGACGTGTCCGTAGACACGTGAAAACTGTGACATGTCTGTGGACACGGGTTCGGCGTTTTATGGACACGTTGTTCGTGGCCGTGCCCGTGTCTGTGACTGTGGACACGGGTTCGTGGCTGTGTCTAAGATGGACATCAGAAACGTGTCCGTGTTCGGGGACCCAACATTGGGCGAAAATTTGATGCAAATGTGCATGTGCATGTGCGTGTGGCGACTCGTAGTGTCACGCGGCCCATTGGTCGGGGACCAGGGCCGCGTTCACTGCTCGACACGTGCGAACTGGTCTCGGGCGCGCTCTAGATGCTCCGGACGTGCTCTGGAGCGTTCCGAACGTGCTTTGGCGCGCTCCGAGCTTTCTGGGCGCGTTTCGAGCGCGCACTGGCGCGTCCCAGCGCGTTTTGGGTTCGCACTAGCGCGCGCTGGCGTGCCCTGTCCCGCGCGTGTGTGAGGCGTGACTAGGAGCTATG
>BCLG01000500.1:123321-149477 GCA_001602295.1 Zoysia matrella
CCGCGCGTGTGTGAGGCGTGACTAGGAGCTATGCGTGCGTGTGTGCAGATGCGAAGATGGTGGCGCGACGCTCGCCATGGCCAGCGGCGAGCCGGAACGGCGGCGCGGCCATGGGGCGTTGCCCCTTTGCCCAAGCTTCGGTTGGCCGGGCTAGGACCGCACGTGCGTGTGCCTCGTGTGTGCCTAGTGCGCGAAGGCAGTGTGGTGCTCGCTGGGGCCGATGGGGAGCTGGGGCGGTGGCAGCGGCGGCGCCAGAGGCGTGCGAGCGGTAGTGCCGGCGAGGGGGGGTGAAGGCCTCAACAGGAGGGCACTTCCTCGGCCGAGGATAGGTAGTGCTAGCGAGCAGGGAAAGCGAGAGGGTTGCACTCGGGCTGCTTGGCGAGCTCGGCGAGCTTCCCCTCGGTGAGGTGGTGCTGTCGGGTGGCTTAGTTGGACCAATGGCCGGTCGATTCAAGTGGAATCGACGGCGGCGCTTGGTGACCGGCGACGAGGAAGAAAGGGGTAAAAATCAAAATTTCGGTGGAACGGGTGAGCGGGAGAGGGAGCTAGACCTGAGCAGGTGTGGGGCGGAGCAAGAGGCGCACGCGTGCAAAAGCAGAAGGCTTCTTATAGCTTGTGCAGTGGTGGGGAGCTCCGTCCGGCGCGGCGAGCCGAGTTAAGGCCAGTGTGCGCAAATTCTGCCAGCTGAAGCTGCTGCGAGACAGCTGGTCCGCCTCGTGGCGTGCTGGGGAAGCGCCGAGGCACGCCGGTGCGCGAGGTGCGGCCAATGCAGCGTCGCGGCATTCCACGGCCCGGCCGGCTGCGTGAGGAGTCATTGCGTCAGAACTGAATTCCGATGGGACGGGCAAGTGCGGAGGATTCCGTTGACGGCGTCTCTTCGGGTGGCGGCAGCTGCGAGGGGTCGGACAAATCTCGCGCGGGTGCAGTGTGGCGGCTCGACGGCATCCGGCGATGGGGTCGTGCGGTCGCGCGAGTTTTCGCCCAAGCCGTTTGCGGAAGTCCGTGGGCGCGGCTGGCCCGAGGGCGACGGAACGGTGGCAATACGGCGATATCCGTTGGCCATGGACGGCATACGGCATGGCGCGCCCAGCGGCGTTAGCCAGTGGTGCCTGAGCTCTGCTCGGTGGGCGCGGCGGGGAAGAAGTAGGGGCGCGCGAGCTGGCCAGAAGAAGGGAACAGGCCAGCCCAGTGAGGGGTTTCGGGCCCACGCGGGAATTTTGAATTTCCCCAAATTTTGCTAAAGGTTTTTGAAAATTCCAAACTCCACAAACAAGCAAATAAACTGCAAAAGAACAAAAGCGAGAAAACGAGAAAATCAAACATTTGGCAAGTTCAAATTTTAAAATTTTAAAATTTTCCTTTTAACTATGTTGTGCTAGTTTAGTTCCATTTTGGAAAAAATTTTAAAAGGCCTAAAAACTAGGTTCATAGAATAAAATTTTTAAAACTCTCATTTTCTTGGTTTTAGGATTTTTGGGATGTGACAAGTACTTCTTTCAGAAAAGAAATGCAGTGTCGTTTGGCATGGCAGGAGAAGTACAGTAATTTGGTTTCCTTGGTCCCAAAATGTTTAACATGTTTTATTCCATCTTAAACTTTAAAAAATATGAGCTCTTGGAGGAAGCAAAATGAATTAAAGGGGCTCTTAACACGTCAATTGAAACGGGATTGGACTATATTTAAAGTAAACATTAATGAATCAGGTATTATGTGCTCTGTCATCACACGAGATTGTAGTAAATCTGGTTAAAAATTGAAGAACTCACAATATGAACAAGCGAGTAGGTGAGTGAAATATACGGGGAAACATCTGACTGTAACTTTTGAGTGTGTTTATTTGATCTTTTTCTTGCTGCGGCCGTGGCTGCAATTACGCGTAGAACAAATTTAGGTTAGTCGGCTGCAAGCAAAATAAGTTGAAAGGAAACACATTCATTGAAAAATACTGAGCATCTTGAAAAATAAATTGAAGGGAACACACCCATTTAAAAAACCAACAGCACCACGGTCTTTAAAAAACAGAGAACGAAAAAAAAACTAAGCAAATGAAAAGAAAAAAAAAGAAAAGATGACAGCTTCACCAAAGCTACTACTTTGAGAAGAACGGACGCAAGGCTCCGGCCAGGAGTCGCCATCACCGGCTCAAGGAAAAAAAAAAAGGGAGTGGAATCAAATGATCATTGTCTGAACAAGAAGCAAACGGCTCCCGTCCGTCCTGGTTCGGGATCGTCCGCGAGGCTGGAGGATTCGGGCCGGGATACGGTGACAGCTTCGCGTTCGTCCCGTACCCGCCACCGCCCGCCGGACCGAAGCCGACGACGCGTCCGCTGGTCGATCGATGCGGTTCCTTGTCACGGTGAGACAATTTGGGCTTGGAGTTATGTTGTCTGTGGTCTGTGGACACAACAGGAGCTATCGCAGTTGATTGTTACTAGTATTTGGGAAGATTTTGTTGAGTTTAGGCGGTATCTTTAGAGGCGGATTTTAATATAAATTCAAATGTTCTTGGTTCGCTAATGTGTTGGTCGTCGATAAATTCAGAACAGAGGCACTTCAAATCTGTGTTTGAATTTTCAGTTTAGGCAGGGAACTACCCATGCTGCAAGGGAGAAGAGAGCAGCAGCTTCAGTACTTTAGCAAACAGTCAGAGTGTGTGGGTGTGAGGAGAGAGAAAGCTCCGAGTGGCTGTAACTTGGGTGCCGCCGGGGACGCAAACGTGGGCGATTCTCCATTTCTCATTCGGCGGGGGGCGCGCAATCCGCAGCCGCGCGCCATGATTGGCCGGCCCTCGCTTGGTTGCCCTTTTTGGCCGGTTGCGTACGTCGGCAGCGTCTGGTCCACCCGATCCTGACGCCCCGTCGCTCTCCGCAGCGAGAGCGATGGAGCCCGCCGCGCCATGGCGGATCGACCTGCCTCTCGGCCGGCTCCAGTGGCCGCTCCCGCTCGCCTCGCCTCGCCTTGGTGACGTGAGCCGCATAGCAGCACGGGCAAGTGTAGCAGCAGCAGTAGTAGTCGGAGTAAAAAAAAAAATGGGCAGAGGGCACGGGTACTTTGCCTCGGTCGTGAGTGACCGGCGGCGGAACGGGGACGGTGACCGGCCGAGGGTATCGTCGTCAGGTTCGACTACTTCTGGGATTTACTGACCGCACACATACCTGACTGTTTTTAGTTTTCACTTTTATTTTTTCCTTTTTTGTTTCATTTGGAATTGTTTCTTACTTCTCCCTTCTTTATTATAAAATGTAAAATTAATTATAAGTGCTAGTATAAAATATAAAATTTATTATAGGTGATTATAGATATAATTACTTATAAGTTTTAGTGTTTGGTAGAAATTATAACATAAACCATAATAATTATTACAAAAGTAGCTCTATAATTTTTACTAAACCGGGGCTTTAGTGATAACTCATCACTTATTGCCACTTCTTTCATCATCTAAACATACAAACTTATTCACTTTGACTAACTAAACTGTGAATAACATCATGTCCAAAACCATAACACTCATGTTTTAGAATCTAAGCCGTTCGTGGCCATGCCAAACCCTTGCGGGCACGACAAACAAATACGGCGATGCCCAAGTTGCCATGCTGGATATCACCAAAGGATGGTCAATAATGGAGGGCTAGCTTCTGTCTTTTTTAGCTGGACCAGTGGTGCAGTACAAAATGGTTCCGGGACCTTCGTGACAATTACAGGGGCCAAGAGTTGAATGGTACCATCACTCTTAACAATGATCTGGTGGTATTACTAGTTTAGTGTGGAATAGCAAAGTATATAAAAGCCTTCACATCCTGAAACACCACAGCTAGCATGCTAGCTTCACCCCTTGGACAAATGAACCGTACTGCCCTCCGTTTTAAAATATAAAATATAAATATTTTTAGATTTAAAATAAAGTCAAATTTTTAAAACTTTTAATAATAATATTTAGGAAATTACACAATTTTTAATATAAAAATATACTTTTTATGAAAGCTTATTTTATTTTGAATCAAAAATATAATTTTTATATAATAAAACATTATTAATTAAATTATTAGTAGTTAAAGTGATAAAAGTTTGACTTTGATTAAACCTAAAAATACTTATATTTTTTAAATGAGGGAGTACCATTTAGCACTTGGGTTTCTCCATTCAGCGTAAAATAGCCCGTGTGATTTTGCAGATTCAAAAACGGTTCAGGATAAACAGTTGTTCAACAACCCGAAGGCCATGCATGTAGCAGCAATCATTTCGCCCGAAAGCCCATCGAGATCTGTAGCACGAACTTTTTCTATACCTTTTGCTTATAGGAACATAAAAAAAAAATTCAGAACCAAAGAATTAAAGTAGTTATAGCCCAGTTGATTAGTTGATTTCCGAATAGTCCTCCCTCCGGTTTTAAATTATTGACACCGTTCACTTTTAACTTCAACTTTGATTATTCGTCTTATTAAAAAATTATTTAAATGTATAAAATTTTGTTATTATTTGATTTATCGTTAGTGGAATTTAAATCACGACTAATAATTTTACATATTGAAATAAATTTTTTGAATAAGACGAATAGTCAAAATTGATGTTAAAATCAGTGGTGTCAATAATTTAAAATCGAAAGGAGTAATAAATTTCCTAGGTGCTGAATAGAAGTATCTTCCATTTTAAAAATATTAACACTATTAACTTATAATATCATTTTTGATCTTTCATTTTATTAAAAAACTATGATAAATATTATATATATTTTATAATGTGCTTTATCATTAATTGTATTTGAAAAACTAACAGTTTTACATATTTAAATGATTTTTTAATAAGATAAATAGTTAAAGATAATTAGAGAGAGTATTAAAGTGTGGGCTGCTTATTTCCGAATCCCAGTTCACTTCGTGGGCCAGTTGGGCTTGTGTTTTCGAGAATTATTGGTGCGTTTATTTCGCCTTGTTGCTTTGGATCCAGTTGGAATTTCGCATTGCTTTCAACTGGAATGCAGAAGGCTAGGTTTGATATCAAGACTACAATTTTGTTGTCCAAAATCATAATTGATTATGTAGAACATGTTCATCAGGTGCTGTAACCTCATTACATTATTTTCCATTATTGTTTTGCTGATTTGATTTTGAGGTGGAGGGTTGTAGACCTTAAGATGACATTTGGCTATCAGAAAGAGAGGGTGGGTTTGGGATTGGATAAGAGAAGAAAAGATCTACACCCTTCATTTATATCTCCTGTTAAATCTCGTTTTTTATTTATTTTTCAATCTCATACCCATTTTTCACTTCCCATTACCCAAACGGCACCGAAGGTTATACAATGGAGCAAGCTTAAAAAGACCACGAATACCTTAATAATTCAGAGATCATTTGGAGCAAATTTGTAATAAAATGTAGCACGCACTCCTTCTCAAAATTACTAGAACCTTCTGGCCCCTTCCTTCAAGCGACCTTATGTCAAACACGCGTACATCAGATGGTGACATCCGATCAAAATATGAGGGGCCCGTTCGGCTGCCCTACTTACGGCGGATTGCAGCTGTGCTGCTGCAGCAACACAGTTCAATTTTACTGTAGCAGCAGTGATAAACAGTAAACAGCGAAGCGGCAAAAATCTGAAGCGAACACACCCGAGGTCTAGAGGTTGTTACGCACGATGCGAGTCCGGTGACTTAAAAAAGAAATTGTTGTGTGAGTTAGACCCCTAAAACATAGACTGAGATAGTACAACTATAATCAGTAGAAGATGCTTAAAAAAAATAGAGACCCTTCCTCCGTGAAACATACAATTATGGGTGGTGTTTGGTATGGAGGCCGGAAACATGAACAGTATCATAAATAAAATACATTGGTTTTGGCTCTATAATGGCTGGTTACACATTTTGTTTAGTTAGATACAATAACGCTATCTGATACCTATACATCGTTTTGTTTCCTACTCATGTATCAGAAAATGATTGAATCAGACAAAATCCTATCCATATTTTTTTTTTCTTTTGAGCGAAATCCTCTCTGTATCTAAAGCTACACATACATAAAATCAGAGAACGAAGAAACGAATTTTCCGACGAACAAATTAGTTATTAGTTACAGAAATTATTTATTAGTTATTAGTTCAAAAAATTAGTGCCAACGAACAAAACTGTAGGGAAAGACACTAAATTGTAAGGCCACTGTCAGGATGGCGGGACCAGAGGATCTTAATCCTAGCCCATCCGGACTAAGTCCCGCAAAGGAGACCACCGATGAAGCAAGGCCCTGGGCCGACCGAGCGGCCTAGCTAGCTCCAAAGCACGACAAGAAAGGCGGGAGAAGACCCGTCCGACTCCATAGTTGGGACCAGTACCGTCTCTGGGTTGGAGCTATTTCCACCCCGAGTAGGAGAAGGCTTGGGGGCTAGGGGACTGTTTGTTTTGTTACATATGTCAGTTTTATCAAATTTTGATGCTATCAAATTGTAAAGATTATCAAAATATAATTTAGATGATTGTGTTTGATTTGTATTTTTACTAAATCTTAGTACCATTAGTATGATATGTGAGTTCATATGTTATAATTTTTTTTTTGAGAAACTATATTTATGTAAGATTTTGTTGTTTTGTAGATTTAATTACGACAAACATAATGGTGCAAACTAATTGTAATTTAGACACATGGTTTACAAGTAATTGTCACTTGAATATATGTAATCAAAGAATATTGAAATCCGTGCCATAATGAGCTTTTTGCCATCTGACCTGGCCAGTGCGCCAACGCGGGCGAGCGTTTTGCTCGCCTTGGTTTGCAACAGCGACGGTAGTGAAAAAATGTTGGTAACCCTAATTCTTTTGTTGGTCAACCAAATTTCAGCAGCCAACCAAACTCAAGCTAAATTACGTTGACACGCCAGAATTTGGTAAAGCTTTCGATGGTAACGATCCATGTTTGCCCTAAGTTTCCTTCAACTCCACCGTAACAAACAGGCGGTGCTTTAACTGACTTATAAGACATGTCGAATGGAAGTCAGGCCACCTGGCGCACAGAATAGTTTGAAAACTGCCCTGTGCCCCACCACGCCTACAATCATTTCACTAGCGAAAAGACTCACGCCTTTTAACCCTGCTCTTGCCGGCTCTATATAATGCCGCACCAAAGACACCTTTCAGGAGGGGGGCAACAACGAAACATAGATGGTCACAGGAAACACCATTCCCTCGGGGACGAGAATAATTACACCAATCCGTTCTTCTCTCTCGCGTAGAAGAGCATGTTCTCCTACGCCATTGTACGTAACCTATCCTCAAGCCTCGCAAAGCCAATAGTATACCCGGCTGTTGGACGTATGGCACCTCGCCCGAACCAGTACGAAAACCACTGAGTCATCCAGAGCAGGAAGAACCGGCAACTCTGATCTCCTCCCCTTCTAATCTCAATTCTACGGGTTGATGGTTAAAAACACCGACAGCCACTTTGAACAAAAAAAAAATATACTATGCTGGTTAAACTGTAGGGAATTCAATAAAGACTATCGAAAAAAATCAATTATATTGTAGTGAGAAACAGGTGTTGAGTAATCAATAGGAGCTCCCCCTGTTCTTTTCAAAAGTAAAGAAGAGCCAAATTCGCTAACAATAACCACCATTTTCTATTCCATTTTGAGTGACATGGAAGCAACAAAGTACTACCTCCGTCCCTATTTTTTTTTTTTTTTTACACTTGTTGACTTTTAGATATCATGATTGAATTTCTGTCTTATTTAAAAATTTTGTAAAAATATAATTTATTTTGCTTCAATTAGTTTTATCGATTTAAACATGACTAATTTATTTTTTATATTGTAAAAAAATTAAATAAAACGAATTGTCGAAATTGACAGTTAAAAATCAAAAGTGTCAAAAATTTAAGAATAGAGTGAGTACCAAAATAGGTTATGGAGTCTTAGTTGCTCGTGCCACAGGTAGATGTTCTACTCTTGACTGGGCAGCCCGTTACAAGATAATTAAAGGCATAGGTTGTGGCTTGCGCTACTTACACGAAGAATACAATCTGCATAACAAGATGCTGCACCTCGACATAAAGCCCGGCAACATCTTGCTTGACGACGCCATGAACCCCCAAAATTTCGGACTTCGGCGTGGCAAGGCTTTTTGACAGGGGTGGAACTCACACAATCCAGAAGTTCAACGCCCCAATGTAACTTTCTAACACATCTATCTTTGCATACATAGGTGGTACGTGGTAGATTATCATCTTGAAAAAAATATTATCCGTACTTTCGTTCCATATTTTTGCAGTGGATATAGCGCGCCAGAGTATGTCCATGGTGGGAAGGTTTCAGAAAAGACTGATATTTTCAGCTTCCGCGTTCTACTGCTGGTCTGGTGATAGCCACTAACCAGCCCATCGACCTGGTGTACCCATGAACCCCTAAAAATAACGAGTTTAACTACATAAGAGCATCTTCAAAAACTTCTCAATAACTTTTTTTAAATCAAATTATAAAAAAAATAAAAAATCTTCTTCAACAGCTCCTCTATGACCTAAACAACTTTCTACTTTTCAGGGTCCCTAAAAATTCCTCTCTGATCCAGAGGTACATCTACAAAACTTTGAGATCCCTAATCCCAATGTATTTCCAATAGTCTCCTCAAAATATCACCCAAAAAATGACTTTTGAGGTCAGCCAAAAATAATTTTGAGATCTGTTTTAATCGCCTCCTCTAACAGCTTCTTAAATATATACCAATATAATTTAAATTTGAGATAAGTCAACAGCCGATCTCACGATCATTTACACCAGAGATTAAGTACTCACTACTTATACATTTATACTAGCTGAAATCATGGCTGCTTATCCTTGTTCTGAGCTGTTATCGACTTGTATTTGCCGCTATCGCGCTAATCTCATGTTGTGTTCTGTTTCCTATCTCAGGGCGAAAAGACTAGCTTCTGGAAAACAGCCACCACCCTCATGTATGTCAAAGCAGACGGCTTCTATCAATTCAGAAAGTGTATAGATCTTGGTCTCAGGTGTGTGACGAATGAAAGACAGACCGACCGCAGGAGAGGCGATCAATGCGATCAAGGCAAGCTGCAGTGCGATCAGTTACCGTTAAAGGTTTGGATCAAAATGATACGGAGCAGTAGACAAATCCACAAGGGCGTTCATATGTAGGTTCATGAACTCGCACAAACGTACATCTAATTTTACTTGTATTGATCCCTCATCTTATACAAGTCTAGAAACTCAGGATAAATTCATAAAGCACTCGTGAATTTTACTCGCATTGAAGAAAAAATCACGAAGCATGTATACATTGGAAAGTAGCAGCAGCATATTGCATTTATGCATGGAATGGTCTAGAACAAACAATTTTCAAACATTTATGTATATATGATCACAAAGAACAATTCAAGGAAATAAGAGATCGATTTCCCTTTAGTTTTGAGGGAAAGGATAATGTTTTATTTTTACTCATCACAGCTTTCAGTCATGGGGATAAACGCGGACAAGTGGAAGTGATTCTCTCGCAAGAAGAAATTAGGTGGCTTTGATTCTCTAGGAAAAAACTCATGTAATAAAGGTAGAGAATCATTCCACATAATTAGAAGCTAATCTGTTCAGCTCTCAGCTCATTCAAAATCAATTCACAGAATCTAATCAAGAATCATTTATTCTAAAAATAACATAAAAAATCCTAGATAAATATTCCAAATCAGAGGTAACAATAGAGATCAATGATATTAATACGTTGACAATGCTGAGATCTGTTAGGGCATGGATAATAGCAATCAAAAGTCAACTATTATAGTAGAAGTATCTGTCAGGCTCTTCAGAGAAATGAGATGGCCTAAATTAGAAAATCATGATCCAGAATCCTAAACAGATCATCGAACCCCTAGTTAGGCCGAACATCGTTCAACTATTGTTATTTTATATTCTCAAACATATGTAAGCATAATTTATAAAAGATTAACTAAATATTCCGTAGACCTCTCTCTTTTTCTTTTTCCTTTTTATTGATGCCGGTAGACATCTTTGACACGTAGTTAACTCAACCCTTAATAACATTTTGGTTCTCAAGATCTGATAAGTAAGATAAACTACACACATCAAGAAGCAACTTTTACAGAGCGAGAGCCTTAACACATCACTTCCATCGTTTTATATGGTCTCAGTCAGTTAGAGCAAGCTTTGGCACGGGCTTCCATGGGTCTCTTCACATATACGATGCAGAACAGGAGGACGATCCTCTCCAAACGACTCAAAAGAAGCTCCTTGGTATAGCGCCAGATGCGATTGTCCTCTTCAAACAGCTCAAAGGAAGTTCCTCTGGACAGCGCCAGATGCAAAACGGGAGGACAATCCTTGTGACATGTTCTCTGGATCTAAGGTGACCTTTTGCCGGCCAGCAGACAGATCCTTTTCACGGTCCCATGGCTTCCATGGGTGGTTTCCCTCCCATTCTTCTTTCTCACTTTGCTTCTGCTTCTTTTTATCCTTCTTGCTCTCTCGGTGCTTCTGCACAAGAGAGACTGATCTTTTGGATGTATTATATGTATCTACAATTGAAGCATCTGGGTTTTGGCTCTTTAAGTTCTCGCCCTCTGCAATTGCCTTTGTTTTATTGTAGGCTTCTAAATAGCTGCATCAGATAGGGCAATCCATTATGACACATCATTCGAAGATAAAATGAGGATAGCAACAACTGACTTCAACAAAAAATGTAAACAATACATCATAGCTACTTGTGTATAGCACATGAAATTTTTTGCCCTAATGAAGTCGTGTGAAGGGGAGGAGCCCTGGCACAGTGTTGAGTTCTAGAAATAACCTCTTGCGAAATGTAGGGTAAGGCTACATACAAATGACCCAAAGTGGTCAGACCCTTTCCCAAACCCTATGCAAGCAGAAGCGATGTGCACCAGGTTGCCCTTTTAATGAAGTCTTGCACCTTCATGCCGGTTTTGCACACGTGATTTCCACGTCATGTGCCCCTAGGAGCACATGATCATTTTCACAGAGGCATATCCACAGAAGCAACAAATAATTTAATTATAGTATAATATCAGGTTGCCATAGTGTCCGTGACAACTGTTGATATGACACATCAACCAATGATTGCCGAGACATGAGATTTAACTCATTAGGTAATGAAACCAGCTGTCAATTAGCTGGGCTATATTAACTCTGTAAGGTGTAAAAATAAGCAGATCCTTTATAGTATGTTGCAGTGCTGTAATTTGTAATGCATTAATGCTAACTGCAACGATCTGGGCCTGCTGTGGTTTAGCCTGAGCCCTTCAACATGGAGTTTGGTAAATAGTAGTGTTGACCTACAGATTCAGGATACAACACAGACTCACTCATAGTACTGGGCGCTTGGCATTACAAAGACTGTGTGCTCAATGGGATAGTCTTTCCACAGCCCTGATGACGGCTGGTGATGAGCCTCGGTTATGGAGCAAGGCTAGGATGCCGTGTGGGTTTTGAATCTGTTGTGATAAGCAATTAAAGAACTAATGATGTTAACTGAGCATGTGCATAGGAAAGCTATTTTAAGACCATCACATAACCCCTAAAAAGAGAAGGAAACAGGTTTTCAACAGCTTAATTTTTAGTTTATCTCATGAGTCGTAGGTATACTGTACTATCACGGTGGACACGGCGTCAAATGCGATGAAAATAATTTAGTGCTCAAAACTTCCAACCCCCTACACAACACTTTGTGAGTGCTATCTAAGTTCGAGTTCAAACAAGTTCAGACTTGTCCGTGGCACTCGAACATGTCTGGTGCGTGACTAGTACGGATGAAGCCTGGATTCTAGAGAGAATGCAGTCTGGCAAGGCCAAACTTGTCCAAATGTCAGACAAGTCCAAACCTCAAACGACTCCAGAGATGATGTAACATGGCACTGGCGGACTTCTCCGACAAGGCCAGACTAATCCGCCCTCGAACTAGTCCGAGCCACAGCCGAACTCCAAAGAGCATGCAACCCAAGCCTTCTGGACTTGTCTGACCAAAGCCAAGGCTTGTCCGACCTCCTCAAGAGTCAAGCTAGTTTGGGTCCTTCGGACTTGTCCGAGCCTAGAGTTTTCGGAAGTATTTCCTTGGCGGCCTCTATATAATACA
Source organism: Zoysia matrella (assembly GCA_001602295.1). Lineage (NCBI taxonomy): Eukaryota > Viridiplantae > Streptophyta > Magnoliopsida > Poales > Poaceae > Zoysia > Zoysia matrella. The sequence goes on from BCLG01000500.1 coordinate 135,413, forward strand.
ACACAAAAAGTTACCAATCTTAAGCCTCATTTTGAATCCTAGTCCAGAACCTTCCTGAGACCTATCCCTCTTCCTCCCTAAGCCTTTTAATGATTACTCTATGGTTTGATTGAGGAGGAGAGTGATTCTTGAGCCTTTTGATCATCTTTGCATCAAGAACTAGATTGTTTTCATTGCAGGTGACGTCGGGTCTATTACTCCTAGAGATTCATCTTCTAGACGGTTAAAAGTCCTCCAGGATCCACCAATCTTTATGGTTGTGATCTAGGATGTTTGCTTTTTCCCTTTCTTGAAGAGAATGAGAACCAAGTTTGATCTTTGCGGTTACTTTGGTGAGGTTTGGGGTTGAGAGAAACCCGATCCTTTGTGGATCTCTCAACAGAGATGTAAGCTTCTTTGTGGACCCATAATTGGGTACAAATTGTGGCTCGTCTCCTTTATGCTTTTTATCTTGTTAATCATACTTGTTCATGTTTCTTTGAATACATGTTCATTGTGCTTGTTTTTCACCATATCATGTCCTTTACTAACTCTCCAAGTGGTAGTTTTCATAATTAGTCCAAATCCTCTTAAAGACATGTTTGGCTCCTTAGAATTGGACTGAATTGAATCAAATTCTAAAACACGGCCTGTTTGGTAGACCATGAAATTAAATTGTTAATTTCGGCTCACATCTGATAGCGAATTGGAGGCCTACTGCAAACTTTGACCCAAAACCTTGGAAAGTCTGGAATCCTCTCCACATCAGTCCCTCCTCCCCTCTTTGCCAGCCCCGACTACACGATGTAGACGCCGCGGGTCCATGCGCTGCCACTGCCATAGTCCCCGACTCCCACCGCCGCTCCCCCTTGTCTCCGACTCACTTCGCCGTGCGAGGCCACCCCTCCACTACAAGCGCCCGCCCAAGATCAGTCCTCTTGGTGCAGCCCCTGCCCAAGGCTGTCCCTCCTTGGCGCACCCTCGCCAAGGTTTTTGATTTCGTTTGAACCGCTAAAATCGACTAGGACCGTTTTGACAAAAACCGTGAAAATTGGTCAAAAACCACTCCAAAACAAAATCAAAATTTGATGGATGTGCTACAGTAAATCAATCGGTTTTCCCGATTTATCGATCGATTTTATCATTTTTACTTTCGAAGTTTGAAACCCACCAGATTACCCTTCGATTTTATCAGTTTTCATATTTCAATTTTTTTCAAATTTTTAAAATTTTTGAAACAAAAACCGGTTGTCTGGTGAAATCGGATCGGACTGGTTTCACCGAAAACCATGAAAATGAACCGGTTTCAAACGGTTTTGTAAACTCTGGCTCTCGCCCGTGGCCATCCCTCCCTGGCGCAGGCCCCCTGTGTGGCCCCCTCCTCATCTCTGCTAGAGATTCCCTGCCCCTCCATGTTGTCGACGACCTAGGTTCGTGGAGATTTGCTTTCGTGATAACCGTAGCTCCGGGCCCTGATTTGGATTTTAATTTTTGGAAATCAATTCTATGCAGAGCCAAACAAAAATATTGAAAATGAATTAGATTCTGCCCGATTCAATTCATGGAATGCAATTCTAGGAAACAATTTCAATTCATGATATCCAAACAAGCTCTAAGTTGTTTTACTTTTTTCGTTGCGATATGTTGCTTCGGACTTATCCAAAAGTTCCAGACTTGTCCAACGCCGAATAAGTCCAACCCATCCGCACAAGTCTAGCTATCAGACTGATAAAACTCTTCCAAGTGTCATATTTCAGGATCATTGCCTATTCAACCCCCCACCCCCCCCCCCCAAAAAAAAAAAACTCTAGGCAACTTTCAGGAGCAAAAATAGTATCTCCTTGCTGACCACCCACGGTCATGGTGCTGGTGGTTACGTCAGTAGTTGCTAGAGATCAGCCTTTATACATTGTTAAAAGATGTGGGTGTAATCTGTAAAAGTTGGGTAGGTAGGTGTATGTGCCTGTCGTACTTTCTTCTACCGACGCAACAATACACAGCTCTCGAGTTCAAAAAAAATATTGCTAACTATGATATGTGGGCTTTTCGTCCTGGATATGCAAATGATAAAGATCGAGTACCCTTTACTGACTTACTGGTGTTACTACCACATTAGCTGGAAGAAAATTAAAGGCCAAGGAACATCATCAAGGGACTAAACAATGCTAAAACCATACCTTTGCTGGGCTTTTTGAGCCCTATCAAGAGGACTGTCAGTCCAGACACTAGTGTCGCCTCGTCCTTCTTTGCTGTGCATACTAAATGACTTAGTTGAATGCATGGGCACTCCGGGCTGTGAGAAGGAAAATATGATGCTGACATATGTAAGAGATCATAATAAAAAAAAATCATCCTTTGCAAAATGGGTAAAACAGTTAAACAAGTAAAAAATCCAATCATTTACTTTTCTCTCGGGTGGCAATGTAGTCATCCATTCATCTCTCTTAGGTGCCTGTTTTGGTCCTCTTAAAAGTTCTTCATCACCCTCCAGAGATATACCTGTATGGGAAAAAGAAAAAATACTCTTCATATATATGATTCCCTGTTACTCAATATATTCAGTCACATATCACACTAAAATGCGAACAAACATACTCCCTCCATCCCATGTTACTTGTTGCATTAGCTCTAGGCACGAGAATTAATTAGGGATGAAAAAAAAAATGAGTGCACAGGAAACTAGGAGAGAGAGAGAGAGAGATGAAATAGAAAGAGAGAAAGGTGCATTGGGAAATGAAAATGACATAATTTGGGAACACTGGAGAAGGCTAGAATGAAAGTATATGGGACAAAGTAATTACAAAGATCAAATGGCCTGTAAATTTGACTGCGTTTGCATGCACACACAATTGCCCACCAAAAAAGATAAGGATTCAACATCTCATACTTAGATATAGTGTAATAGTGCACAGGACAGTAGCCCTCAAGGGAAAAGCAGCACAAATAACACTATAAGACTAAAGTCGATACAATTAAGTATTCAAAAATGTTTATCCTTGTCAACATTAACTACCAATTTCTTTAAAACCCTTTAAACTGTTAAGAGATGTCTTAGAGATATGGATAGAGTAGAGTTAGTATTCTGGATAGACTAGAGTTAGTTATTCTAGATAGAATAAAGCCTGAAAATAAAAAGCGTAATTAAGCGCTCACTTAAGCGAGCTTAAGCACGGAGCACAGGCCAACCGCTTCGCTTCGGGGTGTAGGCGTGCGCTAGGCAGAACTCCACCGAGGTCGCTCCTCCACCGCTCTTCCTCCATCCCCAAGATCCACAGCTGCTCTGCCTAGGTCGCGCCGCCATCGCTCTGCCATGTTGCCCCGCCAGATCTGAGCGGGACACTAGTGGTACCATGCTCTGCTACTGCTGTGAGGAAGGAAAAATATTGGTGACAAGGCGAGTGGCGGCTCTGAGATACCCATCGAGCTGGAGAGAGAGAGAGAGAGAGAGAGAGAGGCGGCTGCCAACTGGAGTCACGTTTGGTAGAGGCGGGCTCATATTTATATTACTAGGGTTAATAGAATGGTGGGCCTTTAGGCCTGTAGTGGGCTGCTGGGCCTTGTCATATGAATGGACACAAAATTGTTGTGTATGTAGAATTTCAGGTATAATTCTTCAGTAATTTTAACTAAAGCAAAAACGCTTAGGCGCCGCCTAGAAATGCTTAAGCACGCTTATGCTCTAGGCGGAGGGTTACAGCTCGCTTAGCGCTTAACGCCTAATTTTTCTTGGGACTAGAGTTAGTTATCCTGTCTCTTTATTGTATTTATCTGTGTATATTGCACCACCACCTGTACCCTATTTATATGATGCCATTGCCCCCCTGGGAATATAAGTTCAGTTTCTCTACCATGGTATTAGAGCTAGGTTAGTTTTTTCAGAGTTTCACCCCTAGCAGATGGCTGTTGTAGCGTTCATCCACTGCACACTGTTCATCAGCGGCTGTACAGTTCTGTATCTAGATTAGTTTTACAGATGGTCATGTCTTGCTATTGCTAGTGCTTGGCAGTTACCAGTAGCCATCTATATATGCGTTCATCCCTAATTAGTTAGTGTCTTTTAGGCCCTGATTGGTGTAACGTTTCAACGCTTCCGCGATTCCCATACGAGAGAAGCGACGGAAGCGCCCCCCCCCCCCCCCCCAAACAGCCTCGCTTCCGTCAACCGAAGCAGCGAGAAAAACAGGTAGATACACACGAATGAACTAAACGCTAAGAAGCGACTTCTCCAGTTTTTTCTACACCTACCTCCTCGAGTACGAGTTTGGCCCCTGCTTCCTCGCGCCGCCTCCCTTGCTTGTGCCACCCCAATGTGGTCGCCGCTATCCTCGACCGCCCAGACCAGCCACCATCCTCGTCCGCCCGGACCCACCGCCGATGTCCTCCGCCTCGGCCGCCTAGACCCGTCGCCACCATCCTCGTCCTCGCCGCTCAGACTTGTCGCCGTTGTCCTCGTCCTCGCTGCCCAGACCCACCGTTGTTGTCCTCATCCTCACCCGCACGCCTCCGATTCGATGCCCTGGAGACGCCCAAGCACCCTGTGCCCCTTCTAGCCATGCCGCCCAAGTTTGTCATGGTCGACCCCAGTGAAGAGGATGACAAGTATTTGGGAACAAATTTTGAATCCTAGAATGACAAGTAAAAGTGAACGGAGGGAGAAGTATCTATTTAGAGATAGGTGTCTTTTTGACATGATGAATACTTCATCCTGATTTAGTTGTCATTCTGGATGTGGGCATAGAAATTAAGGAGGGGTGAAAAGGTGGAATGTGTTGAAAAGAGTTGAGAGATAGGATAGAGATGTATTGAGAAAAGAGAAAGTGCATTCGAAAACAAGGATGACAAGTAAATTGGAAAAACTTGAAGATGTTAAGATGACATGTAATTTGGGGCGGAGGGAGTACTTTGATAATACGAGTATTGCCATTTAAGTAACATTCAGAACAAGAGTCGATATGAGTAGGATCTGTCGGTTTGCCCTTCAACATCAAGTAAATTTGGAATTAAGAGTTCTGCTGGCTATACTACAAAGCATAGCACAAATCATTTTGTCAAAGTTTTAGTTATCACTATCGCAATCACTGTTGACATTATGACAACTTACCCTGCAATCGTCTCCATTCTGCAGCTTCACGCATTGCTTTGAGCTCAACCTGGATAGAAGAAACATAAACATAAAAAATACTTATTGTTTCTACTTTACAAAAGTGACTGCAAGTAACACCAGTACTTGAATTTCTACACTAGGAACCTGAAATACAGTGCAAATATCACCTCAAATTGTTCCATCTCCTCTTTCTTTTTTATCTTCTTGTCTATTGCCTCTCTCTGGAATGAAGGAAATAGCAAGCACAAAATCATAATATAGAAAAAAGAGGAATACTTCATGAGATAATAAATTGGCTTCCAAACTATTCTCTAAATGCAAGCAGAAGCAAGACATCACACTAAAATTATATTACAGGTAAAAGAACAGAAGCTTGATAATAAAGGTTGATTCCAATTTGAGATAGATCACTAGGTCTGAAACCAGTAGCATTTTTGGGTGATTCATCTTGTTCTCATCGTAGAATAACAATAGGGGCTAAAGACCACTTTATTTTAGCCTAAAAATTCGAAATCCTGCAAAAGCGCAGAAGTTGAAATTCTCTGGAACAAGCCTACATACACTTCACAGTGCGTATGAGTTTGATACCAGAAGCTTCAGAATGTTTATTGCTGATAATGGATATTCCTGGCTAGAACTAGATTACTCCAGATATCAAAAAACAATTTTTTTTCAAATTGCTTTATGCAATTGTTAAAATAACCACCAATCATGCATCTCGGCAAGAGTAATAAAATTAATCAGCATTTACGCTTAAATTCTTTTTTGATGTGATTGATTGGAATGATGTACATTTATACATATTAAGTGTTGAACTTTATAGGTAGTTTTGATTAACTGGTCTCAAAAATCTATTCCCATTAGTACTGTAGGAATTAAGTAAATATGAATTTATATCTACAAAATATTATTCTCATGTTCAGAGGTCTTTTGCTGATTCAACTTATATCTTTGCATAACTACACAATCATGATAAGGTAGCATAACATGAAAGGACATTTCTCTTCCAAGGTGAAAGCAAGCCAAATAAGATTAAGCACAGCACCACTGTATCTGCGACTGGTTTGCCTCCAGCTCATCACATTGGAAGCTTTAGATGTATGAACTAATTACAATCTTCTTGATTAAGAAATTTGATCTAACTTGAAAAGAAAAGAAAACTACTGATTTTCTTGACATGTTTTTCACTGGTACCTGACATGAATATAAGTATTTCAGTCTCATATTATCTAGTAGACTATTGATCAAGCAAATCAAACTAAAGAATCTGCTTTTGATGCTGCAAGCAACCAAAATTTATTTGTGCAAAAACATTTCATCTCCACTTAATGTTCACTTTGATGATTATGATACAGATGTTTATCCAGACAAAGCCATGAAAATGCTTGTTTTACTTATCAGAATTCTGCAGGTTCAGCTTTGACAAAATGATGATGGGCTGATGATTGATTGATAAATCTATTTTCAGTTGTGGAATGAGTGAACCTTAAATTCATGTACCTTATCAGGGTCTTGCAAGTCTTTGAAGGCATTATTTAATTTCACAAATGCCTCTTGTGCTGAAGGATGAGGGCATTTATCAGGATGCACTAAAAGAGACAATTTCCAATACCTAAAATGTAAGATAGAGGATTAATCACTTGAGTAGAAATATATGGCAAAGCAAATTTAATAATACATGATAAGTATTATACTCCCTTCACCCCAATTTAATTGTCATTCTAGCTCTAGACATAGGATTTAAGGAGAGATGAAAAGTTGGGTGCACAGAAAACAAGGAAAGAGATAGACTTGTATTGGGAAGAGAGAACAGCATGGGACACAACCTTTTCTTCATGTTATCAGTTGACATCTTCCAATTGACTCCCAGAACATCATACGGTGAATCTGTGTCAGCCCCCAGTATTCGAGTAACCTACAAACAACCAACACAAAGACAAGACGGTCAATTCAATGAGAATTAAATAAACAAATCATACATGATTTGCAGTTGACATGGCATGCAATCTGAAGTATGAGACTTCCATTCAACAACAGACATCTGAAGAAAATCAAAAGTATAACAGTAATGCTTATAGCCTATAAGCACCAAACAACTATGCAATCAGGTTTTCAGGGTGCCAGGGATCAATCAGGAATGGCCAAGACAATATCTTGTTGATGAAAGATGGTGTACTGCATATGTGAGACACTGCTGTAAAATAACAAATAACAAAAAGAACATTCAACTACATGGCGACCAATAATACAATAGAGACCTGACCTTGCAACCATTGAATGAACTCTCTACGAACTACATAATAAGAAATATTTGGTATAGCACCGCTCCAAAATTATGTCCAGTAAACAAACATGTCATAACTGACAATTTACCTCTTCAAATCGCTCAGCTTCATTTGCAGATGCTGCCTCTGCAACTACAGCAGGTGGTGGGGGCCCTATGAGCAAATCATCATCGGCTTCCAGCTCTGCATCCCTGGAGATGGAATGTTAAGACATGATACATGAGATTTTGATTTAGCCAATCATGAGGTGGCTCATCGTTATATGCTAAATATCTTAATATGTAAAACAATAATAATAATAATAATAATACCGGCATCTAAGAGCCTCAGTCATTTCAGCTGCTGCAGCTAGTAATTCACGAGATGGCATTGCAGGGCCAATAACCCTGCATAGAGCAAAACATTACATTGGTAACACGTTGGGGGTAACCAGAGTGAAAAAAGCATCTTATTTTGTATAGGGTAACAATTGAAAAGGAAATGAGCATCTCATTTCCATCATGTCAGGCAGCACAATGCCAAAACTAGTAGTAAGAAACTAAGAATCTGAAATGGCTATGAACCTTTCGGTGCCGCTCCATGGGCTCAAACCCACAGACCATGCAAACAAAAAAATGATGATAGTGCCCACCGTAGGCCTCGAACCCATGACCACAAGGTTAAGAGCCTTGTACTCTACCAACTGAGCTAGATGGGTGGCTCCAAAAATATATGTTCCCTAGGGTTTGAACCTGGGACATGTGGTGTTAAAGAGAGGAAACAAACCACTAGACCAAGCTGGCTGGTGTTCATAAAGTTGGTCTTCTTGCAGCTGCTCCTAACCGACAGCAGTCCACTTCACTGAAATGCTATTCAAGAAGCAGACAAGGAGACTATGAAAGGACTGAACTCTTTGATAATTCTAGTGGCTTGGGAGCTCTGGAAACACAAGAATGATTGTCTTTTAATGGTGCACAGCCTAGTGTTGCTAGATTGTTAGCGATAATAGGAAATGAGTGCGGCCTGTGGTGCTTGGCTGGAGCTAATTCGCTCCGTGAGCTGCTCTCTAGGTATCTGCACTAAAGCCTCTGCTCTGTGAGTGGGTCGTTTTTTTCTTAGCTCGTGGCGTGCTTGTCAGTGACGTGTTTCAGTTTTGGGGAGGGGTGTTTCTTCTCCCTTTTGTTTGTACTTTTCTTCTTCTTAATCAAATGATACGGAGCTCTCCTGTGTATTCAAGAAAAAAAATCTGAAATGGCAATATCAAGAAAAAATTATAATTGGAGGCATCGCAAATTCATGGGAATTAGAACTGTTGTGGAGTGCACTTATCACTTATCAGCGCAGGAAGCACAATAAGAAGACCAATCTTGTGCCCACAAGTTTAGAAGAAAGAGTAAAGATTCAGTTACTGATTAGTTGCTTTGTTATGCACAATCTAATTTGTTAGGGGGGGAGTCATCTCAATTGGTTACTCAAGGTTGTTACAAACTAGCTATATATAATTAGAATCCGATGTTTCAGTTGGGATCAAGCAAGCAACAATTTACCCAATACTCAGGGCATCTATGGAAGGTTGAGTGTGCCTTTGACTTTTGACTTTGCATTGGTTAAACCCAAGCCATAAGACGGAATTGATTGACAACAGACAGCAACATGTTGTATCCATCAGAAAATAGAAGGGGCAATGCCAGCACCCATAATTGCAATTTAGATAAAGTACTAAGATAAAGTACAAAAAACATAAGCCAAGTTACTAAAACTGCATGTGTTGCTCACGGTTCTAGAAACGCCAATACCCTCAACAGCTATAGCACAATTATTGCAACGGATATATAGATCTAGCATTATTGTCAGAAATAGAAGGGCTAGAAACCATTAGTGAATGGTTTTTTATCAAAAGATGTTTTAATTAGCTATTATAAGCCAACTAATGTCCTGGAACACTATCATTGAGTTTATATGCATGTTAAGCAACGACCAGACATACACTAATACTTGATTCTTGAGAAACCAAATACTATAGTTAGCATGAAGCAAAAAGAAAACACATATACAGAACTATTTAATCAAACAATATATTCGAACAGGGCTCTATATGCAATGAAAGCTATAAAATACATATTTTTGCAGCAGTGAGAACTTCCGAATAGTATTGTAAATTAAAATAAAGTATGGAATCCAAGTCTTACTTTCTTTTAGGAGGTTCCTCTTCCACATCAACAACTTTTGACCCTTCGGAAGTAATATCATTTTTATTTTGCACGTCAAAATTAGACGAAGGCAACTCTTCTCTATTTGGTGACACTGAATTTTCTTTTTTGTTGTCTGCAAGTTTTAAACTTGGTAGTAATACTGGTCCAACAATATCAAGTGTAGGTTCTTTCTTTTGAGGCAGCAAGTAAACCCCGCTTGTACTTTCTTTAAGCCTCAGAGATCGGAAAAGTTTCCTTAAACGTCTCACTAATGGCTTGTCAGAGATTCCAGAAATATCAATGCCTTCACCACTGTCTATCATTTGGAGAAGCTGCAAGTCAATAAATCTCATGAACTATCTTAAAGTAGAACATACAACATACAGTAATAACGCGAAGAACACACAGAACAAAAAATTAACTTAAATATATAATCAGACGAATGACAAGGAATATTGCAGGAAACCTGAAGATCGACATTGTAATTTGATGTAATAGCAAAAATCGTAGAGGGTTAAGAGTCTTTAGGATTTTATCACAAGCCAATGCAAGAGCATAAATGATGCAGCCATGAAAAATTATAAGTATCAAGATACAAATCAAATTTAATTGGCGTAGTCTCCCAAGTCCCAACCCTATCACCTCGGTATAAATATCCTTAGAAACCTGAAAAAATACTTCTCCAACAAAGAAGCGAATCAAAGCTCACTTGTTCTTGTCCTATCGCAATCCTCCATTCCGTGGCCCACCATTTTGTTCTATGTTCTCTAGCCTCTTAAGTAGCTGCTACCAAACGAGGTATACAAGACAACTTCCATATCGATAAAAAAAAAGTATTTTCTTGGCAAAGCTCCATCTCCAAAGGGTTCTTGGATCTGGCCATCCCTAGCTCTAGGTATTCTAGGAACAAGAACTGTGGGAAGATTGAGAATACAAGAATGTGCTGCCGTGTTCTGTTTTCGGGACTAAAATCAGATGTTTAAAGTTCAAACCGTTTAATTTTGTTTTATAAACTCCAAATACTACTGCTCTACCAAACAGCAGTTCAGGCAAAACCATTCCGTATAAATGGGTAAGAAACCCTACCTGACGGAGCTCACCGGAGACAGCCGGGAATTCCCTGAGGATGTCGCGAACAATCTCCCGCGCCTCTTCATCCCTGTCTGAATCCTCCGACCCCGAGCTGGAGGATCCATCAGCGTCGCGCCGCCCTCGCTCCTTATCCCGCCGCTTCCGGCGCCGCCGCCGCCTCTCCTCATCATGAGAGCTGCGCGATCGGCCACTGCTCTTGTGGCTGCGGCGGTGGCGGTGAGACGACGAGGAAGACTTCATGCGCATGCTGCTGCTGCTGCGGCTCCGGCTGCGTGGATCGGGGCTGCGGCCACGGAAGGAATCAGAGGAAAGGGAAGCGGAGGAGTCGGAGTCCGTGGAGGCGGTGGAGGGGGAGGCATCGCGGGATCGCTTCCTGTCGCGGCCATGTCGGAGGCGACGCTTGCTTTCCTTGTTGTTCTCGTCTCTTCCCATGTCTTTCTGTGCCTATGTGAGGGAGAGCGTGGAGATTGGGGCGGGGCCGCCGGGGCGCTGAAGACCGCGGAGGCGGTCGAGCTCAAGGCGGTGGACCTCCAGGCGGCGGGGGCGGTCGAGCTCGGGGCGGCGGTCCTCCGGACGGCGGAGTCCACTGGATCTAGGCGGGACGACGTCGGGAGCGGGGCGGCGAGTTGGCGACAGCGGCGGGAGCAGCGACGGCGTGGGGGGCGGGGACAGCGACGGCGGCGTCCGGGACAGGAGTGGCGTCGGGGGGGGGAGGGGGGGGGAGGGCGTCCGCGTGGGGTGGGGGGCGGCAGCGTTCCCCGGAATCGACCCCGCGGGCCGATTCCGCGTTGCAGGCCGACGGAGGTTTGAGACGAATCGTGCCGGGTAGAAGCGGATTGGCCTGTTGCACTCCGCGTAGGTGTTTTCTGGCTCTGTCCGACCATCCCACCTGACTAAGGCCCCTTTTTTCAGTTCTCTCCTAGCTTTTTAGGTGAAATAAATAACATTCTACCTTTTACATAAATAAACTAAAAGTTAAAAATCTCACTAAAAACTGTTTTTTTACTTTTTAATGTGTAGAAAAACTAAATATATATTAAAAAATCAGCATTTAAATTTCATCAGCTAGCTTTTTAACTACCTACCCACCAACTTTTTTAAAAGCTTCTGGCTCAAACAAGAAGAGCCTAAATTCCTCTCCTCGCATAGGGCGAAATGATCTGATTTTTTTTACTGTGCATTCATTATGGAAAAATGGAAAAAGTAAATAGTCCCTCAATTTTTTTAGTTGTGCCGTTTTTGTCCCCCAGTTACAAAACTCGGTACCCGCGGTCCTCCAAATTTCAAACCAGTTTGTCTTTTTATCCTTGATCGAATTTGGCCGACGGTTTTGACTGACATAGCGTACACATGGCGGTTTCATCCGACGTGGCAGCGTGACGTGACTTTTTTGCTAAGGTTAACACCCAATTTAGGCTGATGTTATTTTAAATTAGAAAACAAATATTTAACGATCTCAAAAAGTTATAAAACTTTGCAGAAATTTAAATTATTTTACAGGGAACAAATTTTGTTTTAGGACCAATTTAAAATTTGAAACACATTTCATTTTAAAAATTTAGAAATAGAAATAACTATAAAAAATAATCTAAGACATCTGAAACCACTCGATAAAATTTTATTTTATTTTCTAAATTCATATAATTCTAAGTATTTTCATTGTTTCATGTACATTTTCTTTAGAAATTTAAATTTTCACATTTTGAATTTGAATTTAACAGAGAGAGCGAAGTCACTGTTCTATTATAAATCTGTTTTTTGAATTTTATAAAAATAAATCTGTTTCGAATTTGAAAATGAGTTGTTCCTCAGGAAGAGATCTATCGTCTAAAAAATTTCAAATTCATTCGAGTTTGAAATAATTTGAGGCAAACTATCTCAAACTCTGATTTATTTCAACAAACGCGCGATGATTGCCGTCTCGCCTCTAGAAGCTGTTCAACAAAATGGACGTTGTTTTCTTGTCACGGGTAGTCTTAAGAGCCATCAATGCATGCTGAATGCAGCAACTCCTTGTCTGCGTAGATTATTTTTTTATTCTCGAACTAGAATGAATTTGAAATTTTCTAAGATGATAGATCCATTTTCGAGGAATAACTTTTGTTTTGGACTATCTTCAAATTCAAAACAAATTTATTTTTATAAAATTTGAAAAACAAATTTATAACAGAACAATGACTCAACTCCCTGTTTGAATTTTGAATTTGAATTCAAGTTCAAAATGTGAAATTTTAAATTTTCAAAGAAAATGTATGTGAAATAATGAAAATACTTGGATGTACACGAATTTAAAAAAAATTATCAGTGGTTTCAGAGATTTAGATTATTTTTTATAGTTATTTTTATTTCTAAATTTTAAAAATAAAATATGTTTCAAATTTTAAATTGGTCTTAAAATAAAATTTGTTCTCTGTAAAATAATTTAAATTTTTACAAAGTTTTATAATTTTTTGAGGTGGTTAAGTATTTGTTTTCTAATTTAAAATAAAACTAAGCTAAATCGAGTGTCCATATCAACGAAAATAACACGTCACGCTGTCACATCGAACAAAACCGCCACGTAGATGCCACATCAACCAAAACCACCGACCAAAATTTGTCAAGGACAAAAAAAAAACGAATGAGTTTACCACGAGTACCAGGTTTTGTAACGGGAGACCAAAATCGCACAATAAATTATTGAGGACGGAAATAAGACTTTTTTCCATTCATTATCACGTAGGAATTGTGTCTAATATAAAGTGGACCTTTTTTTTAACTTGTCATTGATCTCCTTGAAAAAAGGGTCCGATTATATTCCGCTTACGGCGGAGAAACAACGACCTCCAACCACCGTGTCACACGGCGCGCCACATTTTTCTCTTTCCGTACTGAGTTGGGCCGGTTTGAACTGTTTCGATTTTTTTTTCATTGCTGAGCCCAAGACGTTTTTAGGCTTCATGAGCCCAAATTCAACGAACGGGTTTAAACTTCTTTCATGAGCTTAAATTTTTTTCTGACGCCTCCTATAACATTTATCAACTAAATTTGCTAATTTATATCTCTGCTTTTTTAAAAATACAGTTTTTTCTACGTACATATGGCTAAATGTCCTTAATAGAAATAGGTTAAACTACATGCACAAAAAATACATCTAGAGTTTTTTTTTTTTTACAAATCTAACGGATAAAATCTCTTCACGGACACCTTTTACAAATCTAAGGGACGATCCAGATCTCCGATATATTGGATCCATAAGGACTATTGTTAGTTAACAAAATACATCTATCCGAAACAAATATATAAGATCCAAAGAAAGTCATTGGAAAACAAAACAAAATTATTTTAGATTAATATTCATATTAATGGTGAAGAATTAAAAAACTTTAAATTTTAATATTAATATATTATTTTCTTAAGTTAATATTTTTTTTATTAACCGTCGCATTAGCACA
>BCLG01000500.1:181079-191152 GCA_001602295.1 Zoysia matrella
AAAGACATCATTTTTTTATAGTAGTAATATTATAATGGCATGAAAGGAGCATAATCACCTGTATGTATAAGTATAATGTTATGAAAGAAAAACTAGACAAAAAAATTATAAGTATTTTTAGGTTTAATTAAAGTCAAACTTTTATCACTTTGACTATTAATAATATATACTTAATAGTATTTAATCATATAAAAATTATATTTTTTTTAATTCATAATGAAATAAGATTCATAAAAAGTATATTTTTATATTAAAAATTATGTAATTTTTTAAATATTATTAGTAAAAGTTAAAAAAATTTGATTTTATTTAAATTTAAAAATACTTATATATTTTAAGAGAGAGGGCAGTAGTTCTTGTAGTAGCTTGTAAACCATTATGACTCGAAGGCAGAGAAGTAACTTAAATACTACTAGTTTCGATGGCATGGCGTACTTTCCTATGCGATGAATTGCCGGAGGACGCCCCGGGCCCTGGCGGAGCAGCATCCAGAAACAGGCCAAATGGTCCGCGCTCGTTGACGCCGAGTCAATATTTTGTCGGCTTGGAATTTTCAAAAGGTGTTGCTATTCCCGTCGACTATAGTGGATATTCTGAGTCACATGGTCGTAGGCAGCTTTGTTGCGACAAAAACATATATATTCCCATCAATGAGTTCGACAGTGCACTAATAGGGCTCCCTCGGGTACCCAGAGTAGGTCGTTATGGACATCGATACCGTTTTTAATGTATAATTTTGACTTTTATTTTTTATAAAATATTTATTAAAAGTAATGTATTTATATTTTTTTAAAAAAATTTAAAGATAAATCTTTCATATGATTTTCATATTTTTAAACTTAATAAGTTAAAATGTATTTGTGTTTATATTCTCAATGTTTGATTAAAATATTGTTCAAAACGATTTTTTTTTTGAACCGTAGGAAGTATAAGGTTTTTATTAGGGAGATCTAGGAGATGCTTTAAATGCAATAGGTTTAATTTATATTTGATAATTTTGGATCAATCTACGGACTAAAAAATGATAATTTTGCATCTTTATGAACAACAAGACATGTATATTTTTAGTTCAGTTGTCCAAGCAGTAAACCAGATAAACTCATTGCAGCTTTTCAGCATGCCAAGCACATCTAATTCTATATTAATAAGTATCAACTCTGTTGCTTCATCTAGTTGCAACAAGCAATTTTTTTTTTGTTTTTACAAGAACAACAAATCAACTTTACAGCTAACTAAACTAGCGCACACTAAAGTAAACAATCACAATAGATATGATTCTTTAAAGTGTTGCACATATAGATAACGTCATCATGACCAATCTTCCCAAGTAGAGCGCTCGGCTAGCCACGAATCGCAATGGACGACACGTAAACACTGTATCGACCTGCTCTAAAGAAATCACAGTGCTATACCAAAAATGGATGGTGGCTTAAGATCACTTTTAGAGTAGGCTGCAATAAAAATAGATTGATCGGTCTCCTAAATTTTCTATCCAGTTTTATTACTATTTCACTTAATTTTTTAAGACTTCGTTTGAAACGAAAAAAAAAATTTTAATTTTTTTTATAAAATTAAATTAATTTTTATAAAATTTCTGTAAAAGTCTTGCATTTCAAACGAAGTGACTCAATGGCAGAGAAGTAACTTAAAAATTATTGATGGCATGTTTCTTCGTACTTTCCCATGCGATGAATTACCGGAGGACGCGCCGGGCCCTGGCGGAGCAGCATCCAGAAACAGGCCAAACGGTCCGTGCTTGTTGACGTCGAGTCAATATTTTGTCAGCTTGGAATTTTCAAAAGGTGTATATTCCCGTCAAGCAATAATGAGTTCGACAGTGGATGTTTTGTCATTGGCAGCTTTGTTGCGACAAGCCATGATGCATGGCGTACTAAAAGCCGAGCCCACTGCGCTTGAATTGACTCGTTGCCAGTTCACCAGGTCTCGGGCGCCACTGTTTCGAGTACTGTGATAATTGCCCTGGCATTGATATGCCTGATTGCCTGTTTTGCTATTCATGTCATGCAGCAATGACTTCGATTGACAGTGATTCTGAGTTGGTATTCTGTATGTCGTTTCTTTTGCCGGTTGGAGCTTATCCTCTGTTAAAATAAATATCTTTTTAGATTTTTACTTTTTTATTATTTGTTTTATTAAAAAAATATTTAAAAATATTTATTTTATTATGAACCGATTTATTATTAAAAATACTTTAAAATTGATTTGTTTATTTTTATATATTTTTTTAAAAAAATTAAATAAAACGAATGGTTAAATGTTGATTTTAAAAAATAAAAACGACGTTTATTTTGAGACGGAGGAAATACTATCTACAATGCATAAAGGAGAAATGTTTAAAACATAACTTATTTAGCTCGGATGAAAATAGCTTATATAAACAGTATTTTTACTATATTTACAATACATAAATAATAATGTTCACAGATAAATGTTTAAAAATCTATAATAAAATTTATTTTGGAAAGGAGGGAAGACAACTCACACAAAAAATTACTAGTAAAAACATAAAAAATAGAAAATATTTATAGGTTAATTTGGATGCCGTGGTTGTAAAAAAGCCATTCATTCCCGTACCTAGCCCACTGCCTGCCGGTGGCTTGTCATTGGCAGTTCTGGTCGCCGGCTAGTGTCTTTTGGACTAGGTTTGTACCAAAGTGTACCTAACATCAAGAGTCTACTGTAAAATTAAAATATAGTGTTATAACACATAGCATGATAATATAGCCAATGTTATGAAACCGTAGATTAGCAAATCCAACGGTGTAAGTGTCCAGGAGGTGTAGCCTCCAAGAGTATAACATGTTTCACAGATTGCAACAGAACACTCAAGTGGGCCCTTGAGGATGGGATTACTCTCCAGTTCTCAATTTAAAATTTATAAACAACACTTTGGATTTCTCACAAAACACACATCCTCAAACATAGACTACGAAGAGTTCTAGAATGCTTTAGCTCAACTGTATTCGTACATAGTCAAGGTTAGCTTTAAGCAAAGGAGGGGCATCGATCTGTGAGCGCATAAGTCAGTTGCTTTCAATGTTATATATATCACAATTATTTGTATTTATGTTGCATTCAATACATTAAAAGTTCGGAATGATATTTGATAAAAGATTTTGAATGCATATAGGTTAAGCTCCCCTTAAGAATGTGCATATTGAATGAAAAATCAAATGTTGATCTAGAATACCATTTATTGCACATGTTTTAAATTAAACAAGAAGTTCCCCTGCGTGTATGCATCCGTGAGGTGCAAAAGTGTGTGCGAAAAAAATAAGGTGTGATGTACTCCTATATGATAAGATAATTCACATCAACTTATCAAAAAAGAAAGCATATATGTTGTCTGGCAAACCACAACTTCAGGTTTCCCAGACTTCACATATTCAAAAGAACATTTAACCTCCAGAGGTTTTATAATAATTAGAACAGGTCTACCACACATAGTTTCACACATTAAATTTTTTTCTCAAGTTCACAAGACGAAAGATTGATAGAAGGATAGGTAGTGTACTGTCTTTGCCCAAATGAAAATGTCCGGTTTGATAAACTAGAACTTTTAATTGACCCGGAACAAAAACAGAAGCTATAAGAATTCGATGAAAGCTGCAGTCATGTTCTAGCTGCATGTGCATTCAAGAACGATAGTATGCGAGCACGGCATATACTGTCTGGATGATGGTGCATAGCATGGCCGATGCACCGAAGACCCAGGCCGCGACTAGCCAGGGGTTGCTAAACCGGTGCCTAACGATCCAGGCACGCCAACGTGGGAGGCTGGACAGGCAATACCTCTGGAGCCCCACTCCCACCGGATTGAGGTAGTGCTCTGTATCCGGGTCGAAGACGAGACCATCAGCAAGGCCCCGGAACAGCGCGCACACGTCGCCGTCGCTTCCCAGCATGTGCTGCATTACCCCGCGCCTCGACAGGATCGCCACGTCCTCTGGATCGCTCAGCAGCTGCGACATGAGCGCCACGTACGCCGCGACGTAGCTGCCGCCGGCACTCGTCGCCGTCCGGTAGTATTTCTGCTCGTAGGCCAGGACGTTGCGGAGGATGTACACGGTCTTCTCGTCGACGCTTTGGAGAGCCATCCATAGGACGCCATCGTCAAATTTCACGTCGAGCAAAGGCCGCGGCGAGGCGCCGTCCTTCGCGTTCCACCGCCTGAAGCTCACGCCGGCCTCGTAGTATTCAGAAGCTCGCCGGAATCTTCCGTACTTGCGAGGGCCGCTGCATTTGATTCATAACGAAATATAAATATACATATATAAAGTAGTACGTGCAAGGCAACAGCTCTGTTGTAATTTTAATCACCCACACTGCGTCTGCTATGCCTGTTGGCTTCAAGTAAACATGGCACAGATGAACCAAATGCTTGCATTCGTCGACGCCACCGCTGTCGGAGGCCGGCGGGATGTCGGACATGATGGCCTTGATGGTTCCCCAGGCCAGTGTTGCAACTGGTATCGCCTTGCCGGCATAACGCAAGTCGTAGACCTTCTCGACTACGAAGAACGGGATCTGGTTCTCCAGCATCATCAGGTCATGTATTGTCATCATCATAACGCGAGTCATAATGCTGCTGCATCCTTGAGCCGCGGCAGGGCTGGCGGAGGTCGCCGAAACACATGACGGGCTCGCGGCCTCCTGCAACGACCTCTGCCCCAGAACTTCGAGCAACGACATCAGCTGCACCGCGTCAAGGAGGAGCATCTTGCAGAACGCGTCGTGCTCCATCTGGACGTCGCCTTCGTAGCAGCTCCTCGCATCGGCTTCCATGGACGAAACGGCCCGTGTGAACTCCAGAACCGAGGGGCCGCCGCCTCCTTCGACGATGGAGCCCAGAGCGAACAGCTTGCCCTGTTCAGTCCGACGCATCTCTTCCGTGGCGTTCTCGCCGCGGTGGTATGGTCCGAAGGAGATGAACGTCGGTTGATAGGTGGACTTGTCGGCGGCGCACAGCCTCTCCTCGGGCACACGGAAGATGGTCTGTTTGTGAGGAGAGCCTTTTCCCCAGGTGCTGCTGCCGATTTCTCGAACGATGATCTCGGAGAGTTGGACGACGCCTGTTTCCTCTCCGGCGCCACTCTCTTGCTGTATTCCTGCGTATAGGGTGTTAGTATTATGGAACCCCATTTGGAACCCAAGAATTTTGTAAGAATAATATAGAAATTTTATAGGAATTAGTTTAATTTGATAAGAAAACATAGAAATTGGAAAAAAAATTATCGCATTCCTGAAGGGGAGAGTTAAACAAATGACAAGGAAACATATATATGTAGTGCTGTGTAGTAGCATTTATTAGTTCCAAAAATTGCCACCGAACTAGAAACCAAAAACCCCGTTATCTAAGCAACGAGCTATCCTTTCCATTCCGGAGAACACACTGAGAGAGAGAGAGAGAGAGAGAGAGAGAGAGAGAGAGAGAGAGAGAGAGAGATTAATCCAAAGTTGCTGCATTCTCAAAATCAGTATTCCTATCAAAGCTAGGTGCTGCTGACATCGCCATAAGCGCAGCGGAAGCAAATAACTACTAGTGGAGCAGGACATTATTGGGAATGCGGTTGGTGACTTACCGCGAGAGGAGGAAGAACCATCGTTGCAGCTGGGTGGTGAATTTTGACCTGGCATTGGAGCGGCACTGACCCTGACCAGCTTCTCACAAGAGGGACGTTCGAAGTGGCCAAGTTAAAAAACTAACAACTATGCATCTTCGTACCGAGCCGAGCCCACTGCCTACCGGCGGCTTATTGAGTTGTCGTCTAGTCGGTAAAGCACGACGAGAATAGTTTTTATAATGGATGGTATTAAATAAAATAAGACGTATAGCTAATTCAAATTTGAATTGTACGGTCTGATGTTTTAGAAATAAGTGTATTGTCTCTTTTTACAATGGGGATGTCAGTGTGTGTATATGTTAGAGAACGAAAACCATACGCTACCACTCCCTCTTTTCTGTTCTGGAATAAGTTTCATTTTATTACTATTAGAAATCACATTTAACTATTCATATTATTAAAAAAAATAAAAAATATTATTTATTTTATTGTGAATTGTTTTATCATTAGAAATACTTTAAGCATAATTTGTTTGTTTCATATTTTGCATATTTTTTAAATAAAACGAAAGATCAAACTTGATGTTCAAAAGTAAAAAAAAAACACTTATTTTAAAACAAAGGGAATAAATTACAATAATACTCTGACAATAAAACATCTCTGTTTACAATAGAGTGTTGATATAGGATTCAAATTTTATCAAAAAAGTGTCACTCTCACTTACCAACGTATACTCTCTTACTTTTTTCTACTTTATTTTTTTTTCTTTCTAGTGCGTTCTCTACTTTTTTTCCCCTTTTTTTTAGCTTCCCCGTTCAAGCTCCCAAACAACACTCTTCTGTGAACGGACAGAGTGCATTAAAATTCATTTTTTGTGAGGAATTCGGTCCTTCGCTCCTCCCCAAGTTTATCAAAAGAGTCATGTGTGTGATTATAGATCCCTTTAACAAGGCTCATGGGAGCTCAGATTTATGCAATGTAGTTACAGTACTATGACTTGTATGGGAGCTTAGATTTATACAATACAGTTACAGTAACATGATTTGTATGACTCGGACAAAAAGTAACTCAGAAATAACGGTGTCCAACGGACTCTAACGTGGACTAGTACTTTGGACGCGCTCTCCCTACAATCCACAGCCCAACGCCTATAAATCTTCTCCCTGCCGCAGCTGGTTCTCAGTCTCACCCCGCATCAGATATTCAGATCCAGAAGAGCAGGCAAGGATAGCAAGCTGAAATGGGTTCCAAGTACCTTTTGCTCGGGTTTTTCTGCCTGCTAGTGCTTACCAACCAGGGCATGCTCTTCCCTCTGGTGTTTGCTCGGGAGGTCCCGGCCTCCACGGCTGCAGCATCTTCCCCTACGCCCACTTCCTATGGTCATGGTGTCGGTATGGGTAAGTAATAGTAACTCGTGTGTGGGAAATTTTCCCTCCATATGTCCGTATTAGCCTAGGCGATTCCATATATTTTTGTTGCTAGATTATACTTTATCATGCGCCTTTCCTGTATTCCTGGATGAAACGTGTGACAACTGAAGATGTCTATTATTTTCCTAGTATCATTTAAGTGCATGTTTGTTACAGAACGTTGTTGCGAAACGTATGACTTGAGGACTATTTTCACATTCCTTAACATGATTTCTTATATATGCCTGTCGCAAAAAAAAAAAAAAAATCTTATATATGCTTCCGCTTCAGGTGGCGATGCCGACCATGCTGAAGTCGCAAACCAGCTGATCTTCAGGATACCCTTTTTGGAACCTCATCCTGAAATACGCTGTCCACGGCCCCCGCTCTGCCGCCAAGCACCAGCCGCTACAACGCAAGCAAATCCATGAGGTGATGGAGCTCCTATCAGTCGATCCAAGTCTTGTAGTTCGTGATAAGCCTAAAGATTATCAAACTTACGTATGGTCGTATGTTGTGGAAGTAATTGTTCTTGTATCAAACTGATGGGGCACCACCCTAAAGATTAGTGTGTCTGTACTTGCTCCAAACTCGAGTGTGTTGGAATGTTCACTCAACCTTCAAGCCTATCGCGTCCAAATTAAAAAGGAAACTGACAGACTTCCCCGCTGTCACCAGGTGGTTTGTGTACTCCATCTGGTCTTTAAAAAAAAACGTTTAGGACAATGACGCAATGTACTAAACATAACTTTAACTCTTATTTCTTAGTAAAATATTTATTAAAAAGTGAGATAAGTATACTTTTATGAAAATATTTGAAAACAAACCTAATCATCATTTTCACATGTCTAAACTTAACAAATTAAAAAATATGTATAATTTATATTCTTAATATTTGACTAATACATTGTCTGAAACGGCTTATTTTTAAAGACCGGAGAGAGTATAGAATAACAACTTAGTGTATTCTCAATTTAAAAGTTGTATGCACTGTTACGAACATCGTAGATGGTGCTAATTCATAAGTGATTGCCATCATTTTTCTAGCATATAATTATATGCCATGCTGCGAAACGGCTCCACTGCACTGTACTCCCCCCTAACTAAATTGTTGTTGTTATTAAGATCATCTTTGAACATACGTCTTATTAAAAATTATTTATATAAAAGATTATAGTCTAAAAAAATACTCTCTCCGTCCTTTAATTGATGTCATCGTTGATTTTTAAAATCAACTTTGATCATTCGTCTTATTCAAAAAATTAGTTCAAATATGTAAAATTTGAAGTTGTGATTCAAATAACTATAATGATAAATAAAATTATAACAAAGTAAATGATATTTATTAAATTTTTTTAATAAAATAAATGGTGAAAGTTGGAATTAAAAGTCAACGGTGATAACAATTAAAGAACGGAGGGTGTATAATTCAAATACAATAATAAAGTAAATTATAAAAATATATAATATTTATTAATTTTTAAAATATAATAAATAGTTAAAAATAATGTTAGAAGTCAACAAGGACAAATAATATCTTCTTGCACCTACACGGCCGCATGGGCCTGCCTCAGCCTCTCTCTCTCTCTCTCTTGGGTTGGGATTTAATTTTATTTCCTCTTTTACTGTCAGAGCAATTATTTTTTCTTTTCTCAATACACTTTTTTTCTTGATAAATGTCTTGCCCTGGCGGGAAAATCAGCTGCTAAAATAGTTTTAACGTCAAAATAGTTCTAGCTTCTCTCTATCCAAGTCAATCGCGTCTGACCTGCGCTTCTATATATATAGATATGACCTCCCTGTCGAAGTCATTCTTCATTGCAACTTGCGTCAAGAAACCAAGTGCAGAGATGGTGAAGGCATAGATACATGCGGTTATACATTGTGCCTCTTCACAACATGCGTGCGGCCACGGCTAGCATGAGAGAATCGACGCAGCCCCCAACGACGACGAACGTGCAAGAAATTGATCAAGAAGACAAAAAAAACTGAATTGGAACCCCTCTATGAAACAACAGGTCAGAACTGCTGCTTTAAAGCACATCGCTAATGAAAACTTGGGTACATGGGAGATATTCTCTCCGTTCTTTAATTAATGTAGCCGTTGACTTTTAAATTCAATTTTAACTATTTGTCTTATTCAAAATTTTTTTGATAAGTTTCATATATTTTAATATAATTTAATTTATCATTAGAGTTATTTGAAGCACAACTTAAAATTTTAAATATTCGAGCAAATTTTTTAAATAAAATGAATGGTAAAAGTTAAATTAAAAGTCAACGGCGAAAGGAGTAGTTGCCTGTGCCTTTTGTGGTACAATATGTGTTTTATCCTTCTGTGACTTATCCCTTGATGAAGACATAGTACTTGCAATAAGTATTTCCCTTGATTTAGAAATTAGAACCCCTCTAGCTAGGAACATACTCTCTCCGTTTTTAAATTAATGTCGTCGTTGATTTTTAATCTCAACTTTTATCATTCGTCTTATTTAAAAAATTAGTTCAAATGAGAAAAAATTTAAGTTGTAATTTAAATAGGTCTAATGATAAATCAAATTATAACAAAATATGTAATATTTTTTAAAATTTTTTGAATAAGACGAATAGTCGGTGACAACAATTAAAAAACGGAGGGAGTACCATAAAAGGCCCCACCGTGCCTTTCAGGCTGTGCCTAATCACGCCTTGTAGACTACAGTACCAGGCAAACATCAATGTTCGACCATTTGTCTTATTAAAAAATTGTGAAATTATAGTTTATTTTATTGTGAAATATTTTATTACTAAAAATATTTTAACTATGACTTGCTTATTTTTATATTGTTATAAATATTTTGAATAAGACAAATATTCAAACATTGTTTTCTAAAAGTAAAAAATAGACATCATTTATTTTGAGATGGATGCAGTACATTCGTTATCCTAAACATCATAAATTTCAGATAAGGAAATATATGAAGGAATTATATTGCCACAGCAGTATCACAAGGGTTTCGCCTTCCACAAACACCAGACGCACATTTCTGGATGGTACGCTAGTCCTTACGACATCCAGAACACGCTTCTAGCTGATAAACCG
>BCLG01000501.1:5344-34930 GCA_001602295.1 Zoysia matrella
TCCTCGGCGGCCTCCACGCGAAATCGCTCCCGCGCGACCTCCACGGACGGCTCCGTGTCCGCGTTCACCACCGCCGGCCTCTGCACCACGGCGTCCTCGCTGGCAACGTCCACCGATCGACCTGTTGCCGCGTCCTTGTAGGTGCAGCTCGCCTTGATCAGGCGGGTCACGTCGCCGCGTTCTGCACCATCCGCTGCGGCGATCGGCACGTCCACCAGCAGAAGGAACCGCCGCTCTTCCTCCGCGTACAGCTCGCCGACGTCCACCGATGCAGCGTGGCCGTCCGCGTCACCGTGGCTCTGGTAGCCCCCGGACTTGACCGCGCGGACCCGCACCCCCGGATGCAAACACTCCACGGCGATGCGCGCCTCCTGCACCGCTACAGAGAGGAGCCCACCGATGCACTGCGCTAAGGAGTCCTGCACGACCGCTTGGTTCTCAATGAAGGAGAACGTGCCGCCAGTCACCTCCGCGATGGCGTGCATCGCCCTTGCGTCATGGTCCGTTCCGAACCCAAACGCGTGAACCGGCGTGCACAGCTGGCCATCTCCGCGCCTCAAGGAATGCGGCACGAGATCCATATAGCTCTTATGTCCACCAGTGCGTCCGAACAAGCCTAGCCCCTGGTCCAGTGTGTGATTGTCTTCGCCGTCAGAGAGGAGGATGACACTCGAGACGGTGTTCTTGTGCCGGCGGCCATCTAGCACTTGTGTTGCAACACGAAGACCATCTCGTATGTTTGTGCTGCCTCTGGCTCTGAGGGACTCGACGGCGGCCCTGGCCGACGCCTTCCCATCTTCCGACATGCGCGTGAGCCGGATGATGCGACGAGCGCTGCACGAGAAGGTCACCACGCTGAGCCGGTCGCTGGGCCCTAGCTTGTCGATGACGAAGCCCATGGCCTGCTTAACCAGCGATATTTTGTCTCCTTCCATGCTGCTGCTGACGTCGAGTACAGTGACGAGATCGAGCGGCGCGCGCTCCGACGCCTCGGCGGGCGCGACGGGGGCCTTGGCGTGCACCATCACCGCGAAGTTTTCCTGGGCAGCGTCTCTCACGACGGCAGGGTACTCGCAGTGCATTTTGAGGACGAGCACTCCATTGTGCACGAATTCCGGGACGGTGTCCCAGCCTTCGAGGGGCGGCTCCACAGGTTCGTCGTCGTTGAAATTGAATAAGGCCAATAGGCTGGACAAGGACGGAAACGACGGCGATGCAAACGGTGGGGTGGGACAGGGATTGACCGGGGTGAAAGTGAAGCTAGGGTCAGGCGGATGAAACCATGACGGCGGTGACGGTGCGGAAGAGGGGTTGAGCTGCGAGGACCGCGTCACGGTCACCTCGTCGCGCCAGCGCGCGCCGCAGACGGGGCAGACGCTGCCGGAAAAGCAACGGAGGTGGAACGTGTGGTTGCAGGTGGAGCATGACTCCGATACTGGCGGCACGGGGGAGGACCAGAACGGGTTTGGCGTCGCCGATGGCTGCGGACCAAACAGGCTGGTCCCGAAGGACGGCACCGATGAAGGGAACGTGAAGGGAGGTGATGATCTCGACGTCGTTTGCGGCGATGATCCAGTAAGGGAGGAAGTGGACGATCCGAACAGAGAGGGGCTAGACGACGAGCCAAATGCCGGCGATGACACAAACAGGGAGGAAGTCGACGAGCCGAACAAGGAGGAGCTCGACGACGATCCAAACAGGGAGGAACTTGACATCGTCTGCGGCACTGATCCAGAAGGGCTCACCGGCGTCGTGGGGCACCTGAAGGAGCTCGTCGTTGCCGTCGTCTGCTGTCCGAACAGGCCCATCGAGGAGGGCCGCGACGAGCACGGAGCGAAGGAGAACGGGGTCGCCGGCGGCGGGGCGGGGGCCACGGCCGGCGTATCCTTCCACTGCGCCTTGCACACCGGGCAGGCTCCGCTCCCGGAGACGCATCGAATGTGGAACGTGTGGGCGCACTCCGACGTGAACGCAGCCTGCCAGAGGCCCACGTCGTGGCCGCAGGCGTCGCACGGGATGCGGGTCTTGTTGCTCGCCATGGTTGATCTCCCAAGCGTGTTGCTCAAAATTTCGTATTTATACAGGGCGGCGGGAAAACATAGCGTGAAAGCGCCGCAGAACAGAGGACGCGGCAACTGCCTCTGTAGTCGATTACCTTTGGTTGCGTGGAAGTGCAGCAGGAGCAGGTCTCAGCTTCGGCTTCTTATTGAATTGAATTATTTTGCTTTAACTTCCACGCAGGATTTGTTTTCCATACATATGTTCGCTCGGATTTGACCTTAAGACGCCAAGGGCTTAAAAACTTCCACGAGGGAATTTTGTTTTTATGCTCCAAGGGTTCGAGACCTGCATTCAGACAATGTCAGTCGCTTCGCTTGATAGCTTGAAGACAGAAATCAGCACGGCAACAAACCTAAGACTTGGATCAGTGTATAGCATTTGGTGGTTTGCAGTAGTAATAAACAAGAAAAAAATTAACATATGTTATTCTTTTCGCTTAAAAGTGATCTCGCCACCGATGTAACTGGAAGGGTGAAGGCATAATTCATACAATAGGACTTCAGAGTTCAGACCATAACCTCATGAAATTCAAAAAAGAAAAAAATGTAATAAATACTCTAAATTACTTTATTTCATGATGGAATATTCCAGTACAGATCAAAATGAGTTCAGGCAAAAAAAACAACAACAACAAAAGAAACAGTTGCATTTGGCATGCAATTCAAATCTACCCATAGCGCTAGAACAAGCTTCGTGGCCGTTCCCTGTCTTCCAGCTACAAGGGTGCCATGCAGCGTGGATGATCAGTCATCCTTATTATAGCATCCAACGGATTACATATTTGATGTCGATGCATCTCTTCTACGCAACAGGGGACGCATTGATGTCCCATATCTCCTTTGCATACTGGGCAATAGTACGGTCGCTGCTGAATTTACCACTCCCAGCTGTGTTCAGAATGGACATCTTGGTCCATTTCTTCTTATCCGTGTCATGTAACCAAGCATTCAGTTTATAAGCAGTAAAAGGAAAGAAAATAGTGTACCTATCTCATGTATGGATTATTAAAACTAATATAGCAGATCGGATCAACAGGCAATCATATTTTTTACCATCTCCCAAAAATGAAAGCATAGTTCAAAACTTAATAGAGAAAAGCATGGCTCATTAAAAAAAATAGGGCCAGGGTTTGATTGAATTTTTTTCTCAACAATAGTAAAACTTATTACATAGAACGACATAGCAGCTAGCACAGGCAAAGAGAAGCACGGTAAAACCACTACATACAGGAAAAAAAGAAAGCATAGCCTAATTAATATGGTTCAAACTAACGGTACTTCTTTTCTACTGCGATGGTGTAACTAATATGAAGGCAAAAATTGAGTAAAACTCTGGAATTATACGAAGGCACAATTGTTCAAAAATTTGCAAGGTAGACATAATGCAGAGAGTATTTAGTTAGTAATCTTACTTGTAGGCTTCATCGACCTGGGTCTGTGCATCAATGTAGCTTGGGAAGTCATAGCCAACAAGGAAATAATCACCACGCCCAAATCCAGAATTCCCTTCAAGGGAATCCAAGAGGGGTTCATAATCATAAGTACCAAAAGCACCACTCCTTATAAGCTGTTTAGCTTCTTAAAAAGGTGGATCTGGTTTGAACTGTTCATATTGTATAAAAGAAGTCAAAACAATAGCTCATCCACATATAAGAAATATAAAGTGAATCAAACGAACTATAGTGTGAAATTTGTGTTTAGCTGAAGCCCAGGTAACATAATACTGGCATTGGAACAAAACATCTTTGTAGTTGTAGCTATCTTACCAAGCCATTTTCTCTGTCCTTCCTCAGCCCAGCAATTTGATCAGCCTTGGCACCAAAAAGAAAGAAATTGTCCTCCCCCACTTCTTCTCGTATTTCGACATTAGCTCCATCAAGAGTCCCAATGATAACACAACCATTCAAAGAGACTTTCATGTTACTAGTTCCACTTGCTTCCATGCCAGCAGTACTAATATGTTGCGACAGTTCACTGCCAGGAATAAGCACTTCAGCCACTGACACATTGTAATTTGGAATAAAGACAACCTGGGAGGAAAAGGAGAACCAAATTTAAAATATAGACCTTCATGCACGAAATAAGACATATTGATGTATTAAGCAGAGGAATACTAAAGTTTCTAATGGGTTCTATGAATAAACTGCCAAGCATAACATAAAAAGAAGAGTAAATTTCACAAAACTACAGGTATTTTATCAATATTATCACAAAACTACAGATTTAAGGATAGTTTAAGGAAAGAACTATGGCTTAACCTGTAGTTTTGTTATAATATAGATAAAGTAACTGTAATTTTGTGATATTTACTCAAAAAAATTCATACCTTCAGATATTTGTTAACATCAGGATCATCGTTTACAAAAGCACCAACATCATTGACCAATTTCACTATTCATTTGGCATTGGTATATGTGGCAAATGCTTTCCCACCTAGCATGACAGTGCGTGGTGTAACCTTCTGCCTCTCTTCTGCAGTCATTTCCTACATGATTCATAGGAACATTTCAAAACGGAAACAGGGTGCATCGAGAACTTTATTTCTAAAAGTGTGTCGAGACACACCTTTAACTTTTTGTATCTGTACACAGCTCCAAGTATGTTTAGCAGCTGCCTCTTGTACTCATGGATACGTTTAATTTGTATATCAAAAAGACTAGTTGAGTCGATCGTAACTCCTGTAACATCCAATACGTATTTGGCTAGGCGCTTTTTGCTGGCCAACTTAGCTGCTGCCCACTCTGCATGAAGTTTTTCATCATCTGCAAACTGTTGAAGGATCTCAGTTATTATTGTAATGGCGAATAACAAATAGATGCAAGATAACTAGAATCATGTGCACGTACTTTCTGAAGTCCAGTAAGGAGATCAAGATTACTGGTCCACTGATCCGTCTTAAGCCATTTCGTCACTATTTCACTCAACTCAGGGTTACAAAACCGGAGCCATCTTAGGGGGGTAATTTCATTAGTTTTGTTCTGGAATTTATTCGGCCATATAGAGACATAATTAGCAAATAGCTCTTGCTTCAAAATGTTGCTGTGTAACTTGGCCACTCCATTCACCTGTGAAATGAATTTGAATACACTTACATTTTCACCCGATATTATAAAATTAATTAACAATAAAATATTCGACAGAGTAGAGGATGGAGAATTTCAGAATGAACTAGAACAGGTTATGCTTAATTCTACAATAATAGATCTTTTGAAATTTACGAAGTTTGCAATTGTGACACGAAGTCCAGCAATATAAGCTATATAGAATTCAAAATTTATGTTTACCGTATGGGAAGACACCACACATAAATTTGCCATGCGCACATCTGGCTTCTGAGGATTTGAGCTATCTAGAACTTTCATTGAGTCGATCTTTCCCTCCATATCCTTATGGGAGGAGATTACCAATTCTCTGAACTGCAAACCATTGGCACAAATTATGAGCTTGTAATTGTGTAGAAAAAAAGAACAAATTTGGCATGAGAATTACCCGCTTGTCAATTTCCTCAATAATTTCCATATGTCGAGGAAGCAATTTCCTCATTACTATCTGTGACCATTTCTCAAGAGCTTCAGGAAGAACCGTATGATTGGTGTAAGAAATTGTCCTGACCACAAGGAAAAAAATGTATTTATTACTTCACTGGGTGTTGGTAGCATGTAAACGCGCGTATAGACACAGATGAGAAATAGATCGATCATATAGATTGAACCTCACGTTCCTCACCTGTATGTGATATCCCAAGCTTCATCCCAACCAAGTCCCTCCTCATCCATTAGTAGGCGCATCAACTCAGGGATCGCAAGAGTAGGGTGGGTGTCATTCAGTTGAACAGCAACTTTGGTAGGGAACTTGCTCCATTTCCCTGATGCTCTATCAGGTTTCCTTTCTTTGAATCTGGCTATCATATCCTGGAAATAATTTATTGTCGGTTATGCTCATCATTATTCATCAGAGATCATTTAAAAATTTTCATCAGAGAAATATTTGTTTAAAATATAAAGGATCCTAGATAAAATAAACATATAAAAAGGTATGTTGCAGTTAAAGGAAACATATGAATAGTAAATACCAACTATCCAGTACACAACAAGAAAATCAAGGTGCTGTGCATATAGCTACATAGTAGAGATAACATGGTTGGTCCTGATGATAAAAACTCAACTGTCCTTCATACAATCTGGATGGGAGTCTTCTTGTGAAAGATTAATATAGAAGGTTCCAGCAATAAAAGAAGATTACAATATTCATCAAATTTGCCTTACAATAACTATGCTTTACTGAAATTAATCAATTAATTACCTGAAGTGATGCGCTGCATAGGAAGAACTGCTGCTTTAACCTTAGGAGCTTCCCTTCTTCAGTAGCATCACCAGGATAGAGAACAGCGCATATCTGCAGTGTGATATCCAAAGATATAAATTTTGGTAAGTCCATTAGGACATCAATAACGTCTTCAATATGATATCATGACCAACATATTGATAAATAACATATCATGAAGTTATTGTTCATAGTGTATCTAGTAGCATCAATCCCACATTATCAATCTATACGATCCAAAAGAAATACCATTTGCCACAAACAGTATCAATATTCACGTCAGTTAAAGCCATCAATGGTGAAGCAGTCTTTGCTAATGAGCTTATGAACAATCAATAGCATTCAATTTATGATGTAATATCACCTGTTGGGCCCTAGAATGGAGTTGGGCAGATGATTCATATTGACCATCATTGAATTGAAACAAGTTAAAATCCTCAGCACTAGCTTTCGCTTCCCAAAGACGAGGGCTGATGGCATTCTTTGTCTTGTATCCAGGAATCAGAACGTCATATGCTAAAGCCTTTAGGACTTCTCCTCCAACCCATTTCCGACTATAACACAAGAAAGAATAAAACAGCGATCAGAAGAATGCCATCAAGGCCATGAAATAACCATATAAAATAAAGTAAAAAAAAACAAATGAGCTAAGGACAGGTGTCCAAGAAGATTTATGGAAGTTGACTGGCATTTCAAGAGTTACAGAGTATAAAGAGATCTGCCGAGCCAAACATAGTCTGTTTCACAAAAAAGAAAGAAAGAAAGAATTGAATATAGTCTTGTGGTTTAGACATGCAGAAACATATCAGTCTTGATATAAGGTAAATAGGCACTCCAGCATATCAACTAATCCACAAAGAAAGCATACTCATGTCTCATGTTTGCTGGCTATCTAGTCGAGTCCTGAGACCAAGAAAATGTACTGAAAGCTTAATGAGCGGGCCAGAGTTTGTAATAGTAAACCAAGCTACAAGAAGGGTGTGATTCTCATTTAGAATATATATGAAGTTGCAGGGAGCTTTAAATTTTTTATTTAACCTCAAACGAGAGAAAAAACTTCCTGTTGCGCAAATCAGGAAACATCCAGCCATCCAGATGTGCATTATACTTACGCGCCATTGGGTAAAATCTCAACATGGCCAAAAAAAATCTGACTGGGAAGACGACATCATGTCTGGGAATCTCCCATGGACTGAATTTCTGAAAAAGGGAAACATGAAAACTAATCATAGGGATCACGATAATAGTATATTGTCATAATGTTATGCGTATTTGTGGTATACATCAAGCCAATCTTCAGCAATTTCTTCTTGGCCTTCCTTGGAAATGCGTTGTTTGAACAGTCCATATCTGTAACGCAGGCCGTAACCCCAAGCTGGCAAATTCAGTGTAGCCATTGAATCCAAAAAGCAAGATGCAAGCCTACCCAATCCATCATTTCCGAGAGCAGCATCTTTTTTCCTGAGAAAGACAATAACTCGTACCATCAGCAGCATCAGTGATTCTGGGACTACAGAAGAGATATTCTGTATATGGGTGTAGCTTACAATTTCTAAATAGTTCAGATCTGAAAAGGCGTAGGAGTACTCCCGTACAGGAAACATTCTACAATGTGTGTGTGCATCTTTTCCTTTAGATGGTGATGGTGGTGGGTGTGTATATTCTAGTCGCAGTCAAACAACAAATCACGATCCCAATAAATAATCAGCGCAAAGTACTCTTGAATATTCTAGAATACTACGTGAATAACCGTCACTAAACAAATCAGTCTCCAATTAAGGACTTGAGACACTCTTAAGAGTTAAGAGAGCTCACCTCCGCGGCAAGGGCCTCGAGCTCGTACCCGAACTTCTTCACAGCCTCGGCGTATGCGCCGGTGATGCCGAGGTTACCAACGGCGTTGGTGAGCGCGCGGCCCTGCAGGTACTCCATGGACAGGTAGTAGGTCTGCTTCGGATCCGTCTTGTGGAAATGCACGTACGTCTCGTTCCATCTCTGCAAAAGTGCGCTCGGGACAGGTCACACCTCGCGCGCGGAATGAAGCCTGGAGCGCCGGCGAGCTAATTAAGGAGAATTCTCAGGGTCGGCGAGCGCTCACCTGGATGAGGTGGTCCCGGACGCTCTCGGCGGTGGCGTAGAAGGCCTGATCGGGCCCGAACTCGAGCGGCGCGAAGTGGGGGCTGTAGGTGGCGTGGTAGGAGATGTTGCCGGCGATGTCCGCGGGGCTGGCCGCCGGCTTCACCTTCTCCGCGGCGCCGCACTTGCTCCCCGCCATGGCGGTCTCTCTCTCTCTCTCTCTCTGGCCGCTCGACCGAGCACCGGTAAACCGGAGGCCGCCTTTTCTAGGTGGCGGGCATAGCGCAGACGTCACATGGGGAGGGCGACGGATCCGATAAACTGGGCGAGGCCGAGAAATTTTGGAAAACGCAAATGCATCGAGAGAGATTTTTGGAGGAGAAAATGAAGGGGCGTCCGTCGATTGTTTAGTGACTTCTTCCTCCGCTCTTTTTTCCTGACGTGTGTATTTTTGGAGGCAACTGCTGAATATGTATTCGCTGAAACAAAAATACGCCGTCCCAGAATAGATTTTGGAATCTCAGTCTCATAAAACCGAAGAAAAATTGATGATTTAGAACTTTGAGGATTTCAATAATTTAACACTATAAGAATGACATATAAGCAGCGACGGATTTGGCGCTCCCCCTTGTGATCTCCATGAAATTTTGAAGGGGAGAGAGGGAGGAGGAAAGAGAAAATGAAAGAGGAGGAGCTGAAGGAAGAGAGAGAGAGAAGCCCCTGTTCATCGGAGCCAGCTCCGCCACTGCATATAAAATCAACCGAATAAATGATAGTATGTGAGACCACGAATGTCAAATTATCAAAACATCTTAAGTATGCAAGCCTTTTTCGTTTCTTCAAGTTTATATGATTCTATATCTTCGTTTTCGTTCGTTTAATTTTCCCTTTCAAAGCCGAGGAGGAGGGGAGGCATCATTCCTGGGCCAAGAGGCACAAGATCAAAGAGAAAGCAAGAGGAAGCAGGGGAACACAAGCCATGGCACGTGGGTCGGTTCTGCAGACTGCGAGAGGAACCGATCCGGCTTCCGGCAGTTCCAGATCGGCTAGGAGCGGTGCTCTGGCCTCCTCCGTCAGCTTTCCCATTTGAGTACCATATCTTGTGTTCTCGGACAGCGTGCACGCTCAGATGAGGGCCCCAGTTTTCCCCCCTCACTCCATTGCTGAGCAGACGTGGCAGCAAGATGCGATCATGCGAGATCTGAAAACACATGCCGGATCAACTCTGTTTTGCAAAGTTGAAACTCATGTGAAGTGGTCCTCGTTGCTTGTGTAGAACGCCGGACAGCAGCAGTCGAACGCTTGAATTTTTGTGTAACTGCTTGCGTGGATGGACGCGAGTTTACGGTTGGATATGCGTTTTGCAGGCATCGTATTTGTATCTGTATTTGTGCTTCAGTTAAAAAAATACAGAGTGAACAAATTGCTTTAACAGATTCGGAACTTGCGGCGGGTACCATGCCAATTTTCCCCTCGTGTTCTCGTCAGCTTCGGGACGCGAAGCAGTAAGCTCACGCAAGCTCTCAGCCTCGGCTACCTCAAGGTCCTCACCGACGGCAGTGCGTACGTGGAGCCATCCTGCTGCCTCGCCCCCGCTCTCGCGGCCGCGGCCGCCGCGCGCTGCTCCTCCTGCTGGAAGTCGCGCCTCACGGACCAGAGCACCTCGGCGCACCGCCGCGTGGACGGCCGCGCCGCGCGATCCGGCGCCGTGCACTCTGCCGCCAGCGACATCACCTTCTCCACGGCCGCCACCGCCGCGCTGCTCCGGCGCATCCGGGGGTCCATCGCCACCACCGCGTCGCCGTCCCTGCACTTCCGCAGCGCCTGCGCCAGAAAGGTAATTTCGTCGAACACCTTACGCGCAGCGCGTTTCAATGTCACGAAAACGCTAGTTACAGGGTGCGCTCGCTTTACCCATTGCGTGGTGAGGCGTTGGTGGCGGCCGCGGCCGCGCTCGATAGGGCGTCGGCCGGTGACGACCTCGACGAGGAGGACGCCGAAGGAGTAGACGTCGCTGCGGTCGGTGAGCTGGTTCGTGCGCAAGTACTCGGGGTCCACGTACCCTGCTGTCCCCTTCACTGCCGTTGAGACGTGGGTAGCTTCAGGGTTCTCGGGGGCTAGGCGTGCAAAACCAAAATCGGCAACCTTTGCTCGATAATGATCTGTTAGGAGAATGTTGGACGACTTGATATCGCGGTGGATGATGGGGTGGTCTGCATGCCCATTGTACGAAAATTTCTGTCAGTGCTGAAAAATTGTATCCATTGTAGATGTCGAAAGATATAATCTGTGGATGTCAAACAAAGTTCTGATCTGGAATGTGCTTTGATAGTGACTTGAGAACTTTGATGCTGCTTGTAGCATATAGGAAACTGATGATAAACATTCAGCCCTCCACTATGGATGCTCTTGGGCCAAATATATATGTTAGGGGAAGCATAATTTTGCTCATAATAACACCTTTATTCTACTCTAGGATGGTCCAACAGACATTGCAAAATTAGATTCTATATCTTCCTGTCTAAATGGTATTTTTTTAACGGAACAAAAAGATTCACTATGAAGAGTGTAATTTTAAATGGATTGGTGAGTGATTCAGTTTTTTCATGTGTGGAATGCAAACTTTGTTTCTATGTATGAGGAATTAGAATGTAATGAGTTTGGTACAGTACCTGTGTATCCATGTAAGTAGGCGATGGCATGAACTATGTCGATAGCAATGTTGAGACGCTGTGAAAAGTCTAATGGTTGTCCTCTTGATCCTACATAGTTGCAAAATGTCTCTACATTACTTTAATGCATTGGAAATTGTGAAAGGCAAACAGCTGTATCCTACAATGTAATTCAAGTCCTAAAAACAGAAATACATGACGAAAATTGATGAAACATGACCATAACCATCTCAAGTATTTCATCTGACTTGCAGACTAAAATGCATAGATAAAATTTTGATCTTAGATAGCATTTAGCAGCGTACAAGTGCATTTTTTGTTTCCTTATATCTGTTTAATTTCATCCACCTTCAGTTGTTGGTAAAATTATTGAGTTGTATAAGAACTTTATAAGAAACAACAATATTGAATGAATTTAAGATGCTTACTGCACAGGTTTGACCTACCATCCAAGTGTTGGCGAAGTGTTCCATTACTGACATACTCAACAAGAATGAGGCGTTCATCCTCGTATTCCAAGTACCCAAGAAACTTTACCAAGTTCAAATGTTCAACCTTTGACAATGTCTGGATTTCATTTCTAAACTCTGCAGATAGCTTCCCATCGTACATATTCTGTCAATAGAGAATGTTGCAGTAAAATTCATTGATATGGTTATCACAATTATTTTTAGTAAATATGCATTCTTTTTCTTGTGTTGAAGCAGTTGACTTCAAACCTTAGTGGCCCGCTTTACAGCTATGATGGATCCATCCCGAAGCCTCCCCTTATACACAGCGCCAAAATTCCCTAACCCAATTTTGTTTTCCTCACTGAAGTTCGAAGTGGCAATGCAAATGTCCTGAAACGAGAACTGTTCTTGCCATGATTTCTTTTGGCTGGGGCCACCCAACTGTTTAGATGTATTAGTGCTTGCATTGCTTGTTGATGAAACCCTTGAGACTGCCAGAAAACAGAAAACCTTCGGTACCTTATTTAAAGTTCCATGCATGTTTTTTCTTGAATAATTGAGTCAATTAAACACAGCTCACACAAATTTCGTGATTGTTCAACACAAGTCAATTAAAGTGTCAGTACTCAGCACAACAACATTGCTAACTT
The DNA here is from genome assembly GCA_001602295.1 of Zoysia matrella. NCBI lineage: Eukaryota > Viridiplantae > Streptophyta > Magnoliopsida > Poales > Poaceae > Zoysia > Zoysia matrella. Next base: position 17,578 of record BCLG01000501.1, read on the forward strand.
GAAGGAATTTTAATTGCCATAAATCATGTAAAAGGATGGAGAATTTGCTAATGAAAATCTAGAATGTTGACCTGGAGCCCTTATAAACTTCAGCGCTGGTCTTTTGAAAGACCAACTGTTATCCGTGATTCAAACCAGAAATAAGAACCTCAATAAATATTGCTGCAAACTTGCACTGCCATGATTTATAGCCATTTCTTATACAGAAAACTTAGACCTGGTACTTATATTTTGTTGGGAAAATTCAGAATGTTGTTCTGTATCTAATAACCGAGATTATTGAACATGCAGGTTTTGACTGACAAATCAGCATCTACATGATAGATGAAGGGAAAAAGGAAGTTGAGCTTACTGGCACTAATAGACAAGTCATGGCCATCGATTTGTGTCTTTCCATAGTCTTCCATGGGTTTGGATTGACGAGGAGAAAAACAGTTTGTGCACGACCCCATAATCGCACCAGCTGCTTCCCAGAATGATCTTGAGGTCTTGGCCTTCTTGTTCACCGTACGCGAAGGTGGTACATAGGTGGAAGTCGTAGAGAACCCAAGGTCCGACTGAAACTCATGGGTGAATCTAGAGAAATCTTCATGGCCGGTGGTGAGTGCCCGGTTGCGGGTTACCTGCATACCTGATGAGTTTTTGAAGATGCTTGAATTCTCACATAATTAGGTACCGTGTTCTTGTGGTTCTTGGCTTTTTGTACACTCGGAGGCAATTGACTGGTTCAAGTTTGACCGGGTGCTCACATCTTTATTATGATAAATGGATGTTGGTTTGTGTTTCAAAGTCAAGCCAGTGAGATTGGTCCGCAAGGGTATTTGATTAATTGATTATATGTATGTACGACAGCAACGACTCGGATAATATATTTATGGAGTAGCCAGAGTAGGTAAGGTCCAAAGTTCCTTCTTCGTTTATGTGTATGATTATGCTCCACAGTTCCATTACCAGAGAAATGTATAGTTCTGTTCTCTTCCTTGATGTCACGTGTTTATTGAGGACTTTTGAGGCCCTTGAAAGGATGATTTAGCCGCATGGTCTCTTGCGCTAACACAGTTGAGAATTTTCCTGACACCCTTCATATTTGCTCAGGGTTTGCAGATCAAAGGGTACGACCAAGATTCTCTATTTCAGTTTTATTCCAACCTCCCTATCGTGTGATTGGATCCAGTCTCACTAAGCAATGCTAAAACAGCTTTTGGACGGCTCAAGACTAGCTTGGCGTCAATGGGGAGCTGGTAATGGCATTTTCAAGTAAACAACAACAGTTTGCAGTAGCGTCGGTGTTCGGTGACATCCTCGGCACCGGCCATTATTTTACAATTTGTTTTTTTTTTCAAACTCATGCTGTACTCTGAAGCTTTGAGCTTACAATTAGCCCGCAAATTAGTTTCCTTTCTCAATAACTGTGGTGCCATCCTTGGTAGTAGGATCTCAAACCCTGCCGTTTCTTCCACGATATTGTGGGTTCCATTGACTTGTAAAATAGATCAGTGTTTTTAAAGCTGATTGTTTTCGTCCATCAGGTCATCATTGACGTTCTACATCCAAGGATAGGACAACTCCCGAGAAATTAAAACGCAATGATGGAGTACTTCCTCTGTCCAATTTGAATCTTATTTTTAGAATTTGTTGATTGTAGCTTTGACTAAGGATTTTCATAAATTCGATCAACTTTGGTAATATATAAATAATTATATTATATTGATTAAGTTAATTAAATTTATAAAATTTATTGATGAAAGATATGGTTCAAAAATTTAAAAATAGACTTCAAAATAGGACGAAAGGAGTGCATTACAAGCTATAAAACTCTTCTTGGGTAGAATTTCCTGATGTTTTATTAAGCCAATTTCGTGATGGGGTTGCTGGATTGCCGACGCGGTTGTGGGCCTGATTTGTTTCTGTTGTCAGTGATGTCAAAGTGGGCTCGGCCCAACTTACAGAGCCATTCTTGATCCGTCATCATCGCTCAAAGCCTCAAAGCGCAAACTGCGGATGAAGCTATGGCGCCGCTTATAGATGAGGCCCACGGATGAGGAGCCATAAGTGGACTAGGTTCTGGGCCTCTACGCCATAATAAATCGGGCCGGCTAGCATAGTAGTGAAATCTATATTTTCTCAACAAAAAAAAGTAGTGAAATCTATAAAAGCTGTGGAAATGCGTAAATCATCAGCGGCTCCGATATGTACTCCACGTAGTCTGTAATTGTGTTGGTGTCGTCCGTACTAAAGATTTTCGTGTCACGCACCTCCTCCGCGCAACGGATTTCACGGGCATCTTCGTCGCAGCGGACTTAACGATTCGCCGGCACCGCCCCTCCTCCGCGCCGCGTCCGCCTCTCCGCCTCGCTGCTTGCCTCCTCGGAGCATCCCCGCGTCGCCTCCTCGGCGCTGCGCCCGCCGCCGGAAGGAACAGGTGTACCGAAGAAGTCGAGTCCGCTTCGATTCCTTGACGCCGCCTCGCTCGCGCAGCCGCTCCTCACCGCTCTGCCTCCGCCTCGCCACGCCCACCCCCTCCTCGCGCCCGCGCCGCCGCGACACCATGTTGGTCGACCTCGTCACCGCGCCAGACCGCCGTGCGGCGCTGCGCGCGGCGGCGGACCGGCTCCCCCGCGTGCGCCATGGGCGGATCCAGGGGTGGACAAGGTGGGCCGCGGCCCACCCTGGGATTTGGTCGAGAAAGGAGGAGGAGCGGACCCTCGGCCTAGAACTCCGGTGGGCGGACCGAGTTGCTGGAAGTGGGCGCTGAGCGGGGGCTAGCCTCGGGCGCTAGGCGGCGACGGGTGGCGGCGCATGTGTGCAACAGGCCAGTGGCGAGCGAGAGGAGGGCAGTGATGCGTGGACCAATGACGGGCACCGGGACGCGGACCTGCGACGCGCGGCAGCGCGCGGACCAGTGGCCGAACGGCAGGCGGCGGCCGCGACGCGGACAAGCAGGCAGATGCAAACTGCCGGGGCCAGCAACCACACCGCGAGCAGCGGCGGCGCGGCGTGCGGAGCCACGGACAAGGAGGCAGAGGCGAGCTGCGGGGATCAGTCGGCCACTCGGCGGGCTCCGGGCTCCAGGCTCCAGCCTTTCCGCTTGCAGCAGTGACTGGATTGGAGCAGTAGGGAAGCCGGAACTTGCCTGCAGCGGAAAAGGATCGGCTGACTTAGCAGCCGGTGCCTTAAACGGTGACTTCAACGAATTTCGGCCGTCGGACGGCGAACAACGTTCCGGATTAAAGGGCTACAGCGCAAGAAAACTAAAAACACTATTAAAAACAGTAACTGTGAAAAGTATTGACAGTGATTAATGCAAATTTACTGTACCATCCGACTACTTACACTGTCCAAACAGTGACCAGCAGCCTTAATCTATGATTAAGGTAGCCGATCCGCGCCCGCCTGCAGCCTGTTACGGGTAGCAGAGGTAATTTTAATAATCGGTTTACAGATTTGGGGCATGCAGATTAGGCAAAATTGATACTCCTAACTGATGTATATTTTTCTATGCAACTAAGCTCTCGTACTCTCTCCATTCTTTAATTGTTGTCGTCGTTCATTTTTAACTTTAACTTTAACCATTCATTTTATTTAAAAAAATTAGTTTAAATGTGTAAAATTTTAAATTGTGATTCAAATAACTTTAATAATAAATAACATTATAATAAAAAATATTATATTTTGTAAATTTTTTTAATAAAACGAATAGTCAAAATTAAAGTTAAATCAACCGCGATAATAATTAAAAAAATAGAGGGAGTATAAATTCACTTAACATTTAGTGTGTGGAGAAAATTTATTTTAGCCCACCCTGAGTTTTGATCCTAACTAACTAAGCCACTGGCGTGCGCATGTCGCCCGTCGACCTCCAGTGGGCGCACGTGCTATCCGAGGGCTGGGCGAGCTCGCTCCGCGGGTTCACGCGTGAGGACGAGTACCTGCAGGCCCTCCACTTCAACTGCATCTGGCTCCCCGACGGCAGGGCGCGCGTCAACATGTCGCTCCCCATCGTGCTCGCCATCGGGGACGCCGAGGAGCAGATCAGGGATAAGCCCGACGTCGCGCTTGAAGGGCCCAGCAGCGGTGTTGTCGCCATCCTGCTCATGTCCGTCTCCTGTTGTTCATTCTAATCTCGTTTTATCCATCTGGCGTCAATCTATTTGTATTCTTATGCCTTCTGGATGATAAAAAATGCTGCAATTTGGGTCCTTCTTTGTTTGACCAAACACAATTTTTTTTCTGCCATCTTGATTGTTAAAATGGAATTGACTCTGCACGCATGAGAGGAATGAAACCAGCATTGTGTATTTCTCCATTTAACTTTGGAGGACTTGGATCCATCCTGGATCAGGCAGACTAAACCCAATACTCGATTGGAGTTCTACACATTATAACACTTGTGCCATGCTGCCACAAATTGATAGTGCGTGGAACATTAAGCACTATTCGTGTTGGTGTCGTTGTCGTCTTAAATGCGGTGAAAAGTTTCGGCAATGTTGATCATGAGGTGCAATTTTACTTACCAAACATGAATTAAAAAAGCTTTTCAATTCTAGCTATGGTTACCGAAGCTATTTTTGATGTCATCTCTAATTATCATCACTCATGAATCAGGTTATCTGTCCAGCATTGAATGTCCTCGTCAATCTTGTATGCCCTCCACCTTCCATCAGCAACAAGCCATCCTTAGCTGCCACACAGCAATCTGCAAAAGTTCTGGTTGGGCCTTCTTCAGAAATCGGAGATAGGAACGTTGAAAAAGGTGCTTCAGATAAGAAATCTGAGGGTCAATCAGGGTGAATCTCGAACAGATCTGGTGATGGCAACATGGCAACAAGGAAATATCACACAAATTAGCACACTTGTTGTGCCATCTGGAGTAGTTGGTGACCGGAGAATATTGTTAGGGGATGGAGCTGGGGGTCGGGCCTTGCTGCTCAGTTGGAACAAGGATATTGTTGAGCTCGATGTAGTAAGAGCAAACAATGGCATTTGGACTTTTGTGGCTGTTGATTCTATTCAGGCCCCTACTTGCCGTGTACTGCTTCTGCTTGCAAGAGACAACACAATTGCACATACACCAACGGAACTCCAGGTAGGCAGGTAGTATGTGCAATGAAACCATACTTGAGTCCCTGGTTTTTTCTCACCCTTATGACCTTACCTCCAGTTTTAAGAACCATAACATATAAGTTTTATTTAGTTCTTAACTATGATTCACTTGTCATAAAAAAAACTATTATTCCACTGCATGCTTAATATTAGCCTGCCCCTCTCTAATATACTTTAGTGTTCTGATTTCATGTTTATAGCTATTTGCATAATGTTTGTTGATAACAAAATTACTTCTGGTTGTATTATTTCCTCTTTATTTAAGTGGCAATGGTGTTATGTCTGCTTCTTGGTATACATTTGATTTTAGTCATAAATTGTAAAGACATTCAGGATAGGTTTCAGGCATCCCAAAAACATCTCCTCTGTTAGAATACTTGTCTGCTCATGATGTTATGAAGGGATCAAAGTACTCTAATGAAAAGCAGTGGTCCTTAGTTCCTTGAAGGCTATCAGATATATGTTGCATCTTGTTCTGTCAAGGGTTATTGTGTTCCTCGTCATATTGAGCGGGTTTATTTAGATGGAGAAGCGATTTTGGGTTTATTACTCGAAGATAGCAACACAAGTTTCTGAAGTTTTCTTAAACAACAGGCCTGAATAATATGGTCTGCATATCAGATGGTGTAGTTCATGTTCATCAGTGTCGTAATTAGAGAAAATGTGTTTCTAATATCTGTAATACTCCGTAGATTGAATGGAACAAAGCATGACCTATCCTGTCGTTGAGTTGTCATGAACGATTAATACTTGGCTAGCTATGAACTCATCCATGACACTATTGTAGGTACTAACTTAAGATTGATCACATGATTGTTTATTTTCAAAGCTTGGTTCATCTCTACTTATTTTACATATAATTTTTTTAGCAATATCTGGCTACCTAAAGCAATTGTACTCTGAGCCTGAGGATCCAGTCGTGAATGCATTGAGTCACCAGTTTATTATTTTGTTTGGATTGGTGCTCATGTTCATATTATTCAAAAAGTCACTGAAACTTGTCCAGTCTGAGTTTCCCAAGTACTGCTAAGAGAATATCTGATGTTACCTTTCTCATATCACGGGAAAGAAATTCTTGGATCAAGTGTACGAATTAATGAAGTGTGAGTTGTTTATTACATCATCGTGGTTTTATTCATATTGTCATGACTATATCTTATTGAAATTATGTCACTTTTATCTTCTACATCGGAATAATGAATCATTATATTATTTTCTCGTATCAAATTGTGATTGCATCGTTTGCTTTTTTCGTAGCGTAGCACGGGCACTCGGACTAGTCATCGTTACAATTGGTTTAAAAGGCAATGGATGGATGTGTCAGAGTATAATTGATTAATTGATATGCTAGATATTATGTCTTGTAGACTATCGTATGTATTATGGTTGATATTATGTCTTATAGACTGCCATGTATACAAGAGACATGTTTTGCCCCAAGTGTCTTGGAGTACTCTATATATACACCGACGAAGAGCCACTATGCAACAAACAATCCATCATACACGCATATATTATCTCGCCTGCAAACGAATCTCTCGCCTACGCAAGAGAGATCAGATCGAAAAAAGAACGAGCGAGAAAGATGTCGTCATCGTCGCCGCAGTCGATGGTGACCTCGGCGGTGAAGACCGAGGCGGAGGGAGGCAACGCCCTCCTCGTCATCAAGGTGACCAGCCAGATAGCGCCCGAGGTTACGATCCGCGTCAGGCGCGACGTGACGATGCTGGAGCTCGTGGACCACTACTGCGGTAATAACTCGATCGACCCCAGGGGAGTAGTGTTCCTGGACTCCCATGGCCGCCACAGCAAGCCCTCGCAGACGCCGAATCAGGTAGGGCTCAAGGACGGCGACGAGATCGACATAATGCTCTGGCAGGAAGGCGGCGCACTCGTCGGGTCAAATTCCTTCGTGGAAGCAGAGGATTTTCGTGTTTGATCCTTGATCATCCTAGTTCTTACGGTTTCCTTATATAATTTTTTTTGTGAACTCTGTTTCCTTATATACAGACATGCATATCCTGAAGTCCTATTTCTATGTTACCACTTACCAGTTCTGAAATCTTCGTGATGCGTCTTGCGTGATTTGTGAAAAGGGTAATTGTAAAATCCCACCTACATATAGGGGGTTTTATACACCACCTCCAAAATCTTTTTGTGTAGTCTAACACTTCTATTTACTGTTTTTTAATTGTTGTCGTCGTTTACTTTTAAATTCAACTTTGTCGTATAGACTTATTCATATATTTTGATAAATTTTTGTGTTAAACTTTTAATTTTTTGTGTAGTCTAACACTTATATTTACTCCCTCCAAAAACTTTTGATAAATTTCATATATTTTGATATAATTTGATTTATCATTAGAGTTATTTGAATCACAACTTAAATTTTTTTACATTCGAGCAAATTTTTTGAATAAGAGAATAGTCAATAAAAGTCAACGGCGACATCAATTTAAGAACAGAGAGATTTGTAGATGCCTCTGGATAGCTTTGACCAGACGATATATATCTAATCAAGGCTATCAAGCCTCCAATACGGATCAAAATGACCAGTCATAACTAGATAGCTTTCATATAATGTGAATTATGAGCACATGTGTATCCACAACTCTCTAAGTTTTTTTTTCTTTTCATCCACTACGAATCACATGCAAAACTTCCATGGATAAATTTTCGTGCTACTAGAGATCGCGAGGCAAACTTAGGTGATGAAATATCAGTGTGCATAGTAATTATGATATGGTGAAGCATCTGAAACAATGTTAGAGCCGAAACATAAGTCACATTCACCGGTCAAAGCTGTCAGGGAGTATTTAAGAACTAAGTAGCAACTGAATCAAGAAAGGTTTTGCAGGTGGGTATATGGAAACTCTGCTAAGTTGGAAGTGAGTTTTTAATTTGTGTTCCCTTTGTGAAATTTCATTGTTAAATAGTTATAGGTGAATTTGTCCGCCTATGATTGCACGATCAGATCATGGCAAATCAATCTCTACAGCCTATCCCCTCCCTGGTAAGGGTAGGAGTGGTAAAAAGTAGCTCAACCCATGGTCATTTCACAATTTAAATTGGCCCTCACTAAATGGTAGGTTAAAAATAAATAGTAATGCGGTTAGATCCTAATTATTCGATATGATCATCTCCACAGTTAGTTTATTTTTGTCGACCTGCTACCAGGCCTAGTTAGGGGGCCTGCTTAGTGCAAAGATTGGAGTCCAGACTATGCTTGGGCTTTAGTGGATTCTTAGAGTATGTTTCTGCGAGGCCCAACGATTCTGAAGATTTTGAAAACTATGAATTTTATTGTTCCCACTGCGAATGATCTTCTAAATCCAATGTCAAATGCAGCAGGTCCTCCAATTTTACCCTTTTTTTAATCTCTATTTCCTTGATGATGCCGAGTGTTTACTACCTCGCTGTTTTTTCGGGTTATTTTGGTCTCCCTTCCCAAGAGCAGCAGGGGAAAACTAAGGATAAATTTTATTACTACCTCCGTACTATAAAAAAATCATTTTTTGACTTTTAGAAACCACATTTGATCACTGGTTTTTTTTTTTGCAAAAATAAAAACAAACAAGTCATACTTATAGTATTTCTAATTATAAAACAATTAACAATAAAATAAATTATAATTTTACAAATTTTTTGAATAAAACGAGTGGTCAAACTTGAAGTCTGAAAGTCAAAAAATAATCTTTTTATGGAAGAGAGGGAGTATGATTTACTAACGAGGTAAATTTTAGAATTTCTAGCAGTAACATTGACAATGTTCATTTCCCTTTAACTCTGCCACAGACTTTTCCAAAATCAAGCTGAGGAAGGAATCATGTGTCGGTATCGGACGGCACTTTAATACACCAACCAAGCTACAACATCGTGGCGTTTTCCCTGGCGCCTTGACCAGAACAGAATCAGTGAACGGCGACTGCTAAACAGATCAAGCGTCGCTCGTCGCAGGAGGGCCGCACAATGCCGCGAACGGTTGTCGTGCACCGCAGCCTGGCGCCCCCGCTCTATCTTCTCCAGAGCCACATGGCGCCACGGCGGCGCCCGGCTTATCTGGTCCAGACATGCATCCTCCGTGTGATCGGTTCCTCTCCGAGCCGTGCTAGTTACAGCACCAGCTCAGCACGAACCCGAGCAGTTTAACAGCTTCATACTCCCGAAACGTTCAGTGCTCTGCTGCTCGGGAGCGTCCGGACCGCCACACTCTTCGAACGATGGAGACCGTCGCGGCGGCGAGCTATGCCAGCAGGGCCGGCGCCACGCGCTCCCCGGCGTACCGCGCGGCCATGTCTTTCTCCCAGTCGTACAGGCCAAAGGTACGCGAGTTTCTTCATTAATGAAATTGTCGCGGTTCAGTTGCATTAAGTAGCAGCTCGTCAGCATGCGGAGAAGCTCTCGATCATGACGGTGATGGCTCGTGTCACGTACCGCAGGCGTCCAGGCCGCCGACGACGTTCTACGGCGAGTCGGTGCGGGTGAACACGGCGAGGCCGCTCGCGGGGAGGCAGTCGAAGGCCGTCAGCCGCGCGGGCCTCAGTGCCCGCTGCGAGATCGGGGACAACCTGGTGCGTACATGCTCATCGTCAGTGTACTCCGAAGTTTGCAGTCGTCCATCATGCTGCAACGCCAAGCTGACCTCGCTGTGTGCGCTGTTGGGTACTTGTGTTGTTGTGCCAGGAGGAGTTCTTGACCAAGGCGACGCCGGACAAGAACCTCATCAGGCTGCTGATCTGCATGGGCGAGGCGATGAGGACGATCGCGTTCAAGGTCAGGACGGCGTCCTGCGGCGGCACGGCGTGCGTCAACTCCTTCGGCGACGAGCAGCTCGCCGTCGACATGCTCGCTAACAAGCTCCTCTTTGACGTGCGAATCGACTCCGATCCTCTCTCCATGAGTGTCATGTCTCGATCGAAACGGCTTGTCATTTCGCTTACGTATCTGTATACTCTGTACGCAGGCCCTAGAATACTCCCACGTCTGCAAGTATGCCTGCTCCGAGGAAGTCCCTGAACTTCAAGACATGGGTGGTCCAGTTGAAGGTACTGCCATTTCTTATCTTCTCCATAACCACCGCTCGGCGATTTAAATACGGAAAAAAATCAAAAACGAAAAAGAGCTGAAGAATGAACTAGTATCTCAAGATGCGTTCAGCCCACTCATCTAGTGTGTACCTTTTCTGTGCCTAATTGCAGTGCAGTTTTCTGCACTAGTATTACTGAACAATCATATGTTCCCTTCTGCATATTTAGATGACTGTAGAGATGGATATACAGACCAACATCTTTATGTCGTTCAAATTAGTAATACATGCTAAATGAGCAATATCCAAACACCAGCGATTTCAGTGTATATTCACACAGGTTAAATCTTCCTGTATATGTTCACACAGGTGGTTTCAGTGTGGCGTTCGATCCGCTTGACGGTTCCAGCATAGTCGACACCAACTTCACCGTCGGTACCATCTTCGGTGTCTGGCCCGGCGACAAGCTGACAGGCGTCACCGGTGGCGACCAGGTCGCCGCTGCGATGGGCATCTACGGACCTCGCACGACTTACGTCATTGCTCTCAAGGACTGCCCTGGAACACACGAGTTCCTTCTTCTTGACGAAGGTATGCTTTGAATTTGCAAACAGTGGAGATCGACTTGAGTATAGACAGTTTGTGATGTAAATGTAATAGAAATTCGTCCCAAACGTGTGCAGGTAAATGGCAGCATGTCAAGGACACCACATCCATTGGAGAAGGGAAGATGTTCTCTCCGGGTAATTTGAGGGCAACATTCGACAACCCTGAATACGACAAGGTACTCCTTTACTTTTCTTCTAAAGCACTCCCTCCGCTTTAAAATTCTTGATGTTTGTTAGCAGTACAAATTTGTACTAACCAACATCAGCAATTGGGTTCGTCAGAATCTAACTGAAGTGTTATCTTTGCAGCTCATCAACTACTACGTCAAGGAGAAGTACACACTGCGTTACACTGGAGGCATGGTTCCTGATGTTAACCAGGTTCTTATATTAGCAACTACGCTCTAAATCTGTGTTCTGTTTTCACATCCTTTGAAACCGCAAAAGAAAACCAGTGCCTTAAAGCCAAGAAAAATAAATTATGATGGATGCAGATAAGGCTGATTTCATTTCCTTTTCATAGTCACACAGGAAGTCTGTAATGCCAGTAGTAGTTCTGTATTCATAATCAGGAGCACATGTCCCTCCACTGAATACTATCCGATCGATATGACATGTCAATTCTCACATTTTCCAAACCAAAGTGACAATTCCTGAGCTATAGAGAAGGCAAAGCAATCTTTCGAAAACTGGTATGCAGCTGCCAATAATAATATAAAAAATTTCCTGCGTTTTTTTTTTTGAGAAAAAGAATTGCCTCCAAATGTAGTCTTACTGCAAGCCGCCCATGCTAGTGCCGGTCGAGTTGTACCAGCGTCGGCTTTACGCAAGGCCACGCCACACACAGCAGTTCCCAACAGTGTGCTAACTTCACTTTAGGTCATTTTCCTCAGTATACAGAACTTACGTGACCGAATGCGCATGACAATTCCTGTGAATGGTGACGCAGATCATAGTCAAGGAGAAGGGCATCTTCACCAACGTGACGTCCCCCTCGGCGAAGGCGAAGCTGCGGCTCCTGTTCGAGGTGGCGCCCCTGGGCTTCTTGATCGAGAAGGCCGGCGGGCACAGCAGCGACGGCAAGCAGTCAGTGCTGGACAGGGTGATCAACGAGCTCGACGAGCGCACCCAGGTCGCGTACGGGTCCAAGAACGAGATCATCCGGTTCGAGGAGACCCTCTACGGCTCGTCCAGGCTCACTGCCGGCGCCACTGTTGGCGCCGCCGCCTAAGATTTTATTTTATTTTTTGCTTGTCACTGCTCTCTCATTCTACATTTAACAAGTTTTTTTTTACTTTTTATTCCTGCTGCTCAATATACTTTTCTTTATTTTTAATACATTTTTATCTTTATTTCTTTTTTTTTAACGTATTACTTAATCTCTATATCCACACTTAAAATCACGACTAAACAGAGACGAAGAGAGTACATACTTAAAACGCAACAAGCTGAAACTCCTTGGAAGGCGTCACCTAGAATCCATTTTGTGGTGCGTATACAGTGCGCAGACAGGCGTGTGGAACGAACTCTCGAGCACCTGCAAAGTAATTTTTGTGCACGGTGCTTGTGTGCATGGCAACACTCGTGGCATCGCTCATCAGATGTCTGCGTGTCTCGTCCGCCGGCAATCTCCGTTTCTGCAGCCTTGTGTTTCTTCTTCGACACTGTACATGTGTGCGCATGCAACAGTGCAGCAACAGCCTCCATGTCCCGATGTTTTTCTGCCACCAAAACTGAAACAATCCGACTATCCGAGGGCGTGGAGCAGTATTGGAATGCAAAATAAGCAATGTGACACCACTGCGGCTTGATTGATTCGAAACGTGCTCAGTTTGGCACAGCAGAAACTGCAGGAACACGGTACAACTCGTATCGCGCAATGAAAAAGCACGTAGATTCACTGCAGCCTTGCGCAGACCGTTCCATCGTGAAACCGACGCTCCAGGTTCCCGTCCGTCCGTCGGAGAGCGCGCAACAGTGCCCAGCATTCCGCCTCTGATTGCACAGCTCGAGTACGCACGCAGCACCGAGGTCGCTCCAGCCGCGACAGCAAAATGCAGGCCACGGCCGTGTCGTGTCGAGCGGTACGATCGAATATAGCGGTGCGCGCGCGCGCGCCTCGGCAAGAGTGTCCTGGATCGACATGGCTAGCTTCATGAGGCTGCCGGGGCTACGCACGTCAAACGCACGGGACGCTCTATAATTCCTGTAGTACCCGGCTTGAAGGCAAGCGGATGGGCGACGAAGATGACAGGCCGGGCACCGTCCGCGTGGCGATCGCGCTGCCCATGCAAGAAGAGCCGGCAGGGGGGCAGAAGAGACGGTACCGCGGTGATCAGCGAGTGGAGATGCGTGTCCGTTCCTCGCGTTACTTCGGCTGGCAAAATGTTCGTCCTCCTCGCGGCACCGAGGGACACCGGGCGCGGCGGAGCGCAGGGAGGGAGCTGTGGCGTCTATGTGACCCGACGGCTGCCTGTCCGATCCGTCGCGCTTTGTTTGACACCTCCGCGTTCGATTAGTCTCGTGCTTTGGCGTTGCCATCATGCGACTCGCCCACGAGATCAGCTCACCGGTGCGCGGCAGAGAGGATTTTTTTTTTACCGGCCTCAGGTGCGGCAGTGTTAGTTGCAGCCATCATTTGGTAGTCTGCATGTTTTGCTGCCTGGTTTACAGGCGGCGCGTTCACCTGCAGTTCTACTGCAATCGTTTTGTATCCCGTCTCCGGCATGATTCACAATCTTGGTTGATCCTTGCCGTAGTAGCTGATTGCATAATCAACTTAATCATGTCTAACGGTGTCAAGATGATGCGTGCTCCCAGAATCTCCTAGGGCAACTGAACGTTTGCCATTTGTAATCGAACATGTTGAGTTTTTATGTGTGGCCAATCATTTCCTTTCAAAGCCTAAGTAAAAAGTAACTTGGTAAAGGTAGATAGTTCTAAGTTCTACCAGCACCTTACCAGTCACCAGAGTGAATAACCATGCTAGCGCATGGATTTTTTCCCCAGCTACTCCGTATTTCTATGCGACTGTAGATCACATAATCATTCAGAAACCACAATACGTAATTGTTTGGTCCAACAACAAGAGCGCACGATCAGCAGAACTCGGCGATTGAGACAAACCTCTGTCAGAAGCAGCATGCAGAACTTTACGCCCCGCACGCCTGTAGCCAAGCGACACGAACAGACGAAGACACATGGATCAGCCGCGACGGCGCCTGCCTGTGTGCCGAAGGGAGCCGCGGCGCAACGCCAAGGCCACAGCTGCTAGCACAACGCGCCCAACGGAGCGGCACAAGAAACAAGCGCGAACGCGGCGGGGGTAGCACTCCCGGGCGGCGACAACGGTGAGACCCCCCATGCCAAGGCAGGTGGCGAGGTTGGAGCGACGCCCTCTCTTTTGCCGCCGCGGGGGCCAGCAGGAATGCCCTTTAACGGTTTCCGAGGCGGCGGCAAGCACGACCTCCTTTAAGGACCAATCGCGTGCAGTGGACGGGCCCGAGCCTAGGCGCCACCAGTGCCGGCGCCGCGTGAGGCAAGGCCTGTCCTCTCCGCTGCCACGGCATGTCTCCATGTCAAGCGAGCTCCCGGCGACCCGGGTCTCGGTGCGGTGGGAAGGAATTGCCCGCGGTCCAAAAGAAGGAACGATGCGTGACCGGCGGTAGGGCTCCTCGCGTTTGACACAAAGCGACGCCGGTCGGTCGTTGTGGCTAGCGCGGATGTGATGCCTGATGCGCCGCGCGACACCGGATTTAGAATTTGTTTCCCTCCAAATTTAGGTGCCATTTGAATCTTTAGAGATTTTAAGAATCCAGATAAAAAAATCTTAATACTACTCTCTCCGTCTCTAAATATAAACATTTTTAGGTTTAGTCAAAATGAAACTTTATCAACTTTGACTAATAATATTTATAAATTTAAATAATTTTTGATATAAAAAATTACATATTATAAAAGTATGTTTCATGAAGAATCTAGTAATATAATTTATATATGATAAAACATTATTAATTTTATATTATTAATGGTCAAAGTTAAAGAAGTTTGACTTTGACTAAATCTAAAAATGCTTATATTTAAAGACGGAGGTAGTATCAAACGAGAAATTTTTTTAGAAGATTATAAAATATTATAAATTTAACTTATTATTTAATATTTTATATTATAATACACATCAATATAACTAAAATGATAAAATCTCATAATCTAAATGTTTAAGATTTTAAAATATTAAAATTCTAATTTTAAAATTTAAAAATCTTGATAAAATCTTTTAATCCAAACGGTAGAGATTTTATAATCTTAAAATTCGAATTTTAGAATCTCAGAATTTATAATTCTAGAATCCGTATTCAAACAGAGCCTTAGTACTACTCCTACTTCCTTCAAACCTTTGGCAGTTCAAACTGAAGCCCTCTTTGAGAGAGAACTGGTGATCTGATTATTGGACACAAATACGGAAATGTAAGAGGAAAATATGAGATGAGCTGCGTGCTATCCACCCCCCAAATGAACAAAGAACAAAGGTAAAAAAACAGCTTACAATACACGAAGATTTATATAGCTATCACCCCATCCCCTCCGTCAACTGCCAGTCGGAACACGACTGCTACCGTCGTCGAGCACGCGTGGCTTGGCCTAGTACATCCGGAGCACGCTCCGAGCGAACGATTGCGAGGACAGCGGCCGCCCGGGACCGGCCTTGCTCGGCAGTCCGCCTCCGCGCCGCTGCATCGGCGTCAGGTAGAACCGCAGCATGCCGTTGTCCGCGGCGCGTCCGGGCGAGCGGCGCCCGCTGCAGTTCCGCTCCAGCTGCTGCTGCTGCTGCTGCACGTGCTGCTCCTGATCCCGACGCTTCACGTTGCCGCTGGCGTCCACATAGCTGCGCCTCGAGCTGCCGAGCCCGCCGCCGTTGCTGCTGAACGAGCTGCGCGCGCTCAGGTTGCTGTTGCACCGCTGCATCTTCGGGTTGGCGCCGCGGACGCGCAGGTCGGGCCACGGCTCCGAGAACGAGCGGTCGGCGATGTCGGAAGGGCCGCCGCTCCTGCGACCACCGGCGGCGGCTCTGCGGTGGATGAGGCCCCAGAGGCTCCACGCCTTGCGCCACCGGCGCGGCTTCTTGGCGGGCCCGGACAAAGCCGCCTCCAAGCTCGCGGAGATGTCCTCGATCAGGGAGTTGGAGCTGAACCCGCGGTCGAGCAGGTCCTCGGCGTGGTGGAAGTGGTAGAATTCTGAGCCGCCGATGGGGGACTCCTTCATGTTGGCCGCGGCGGGTGCTGGCATTGGCTCGGTGACCTCGAACGACGGCCTGCGCACAGAACTCGTACGCTCTAGGCCTGCTTCGAACGACGGCCTGCGCACGGAGCTTGTTCGCTCCAGACCCGCTTCGAACGACGGCCTGCGCACGGAGCTTGTTCGCTCCAGACCCGCTTCGAACGACGGCCTGCGCACGGAGCTCGTTCTCTCCAGACCCGCTTCGAACGACGGCCTGCGCACGGAGCTCGTTCTCTCCAGACCCGCTTCGAACGACGGCCTGCGCACGGAGCTTGTATGCTCCAGGCTCCGGCGCCTCCGGCTGGAGGAGTCGAGGTAGTAGTCTCTAGTCTGCAATGAGCCACCTGGCGGGTCTGGATCAGCGTCGTCTTCCACAGGGATATGACCGTCGGAGCGCTCGACGATGTCCATCGGGGTGTCCTCCAGCACGGACAGGATAGGAGGGAGGCGGGAAAGCGGAGGAGGAGCGCGTCCGATGCCAATGCCGCCGCCGGCACCAAACAAGTACCCGTCCCAGGACGCGCGTGGCTCGTCCCAAGAGAAGCCGGCGTCGTCGATGGACATGCGCGCGGCGTCGAGGGAGAAACGCGGGGCGCTGTCACACGAGCGCCGGCCACCGGCGAGCTCCGTGCCAGCTTCTCCTCGGAGACGCCGCCGGCGAAGGAGTGACTGCTTCGAAGGCTTCTCTGGAGGCGGCATTGCCGCCGCCGCGGGCTTGTTCACGGCAGCCTCCTTCTTGAGCTTCTGCTTGCGACGCCACTTCTGCCACTTCTTGCTGAACACAGAGGCGGCGAGCCAGAAGCTCCCCGCGATCTCTTTCAAGTCCTTGGGCGAAGCCTTTTTGGCCTGCGACGCCTCATCGTCAATGTGATCCTTTATCGCCTTACCTTCTGGGGCTGCATTGACCTCGGCTTCCATCTCCCCGGAGATGTCCATCGCGACAACGGACTCCACCACCGGGATTATCTCGTCGGGCTCCATGACCACAGGGATGTCCTCGTCCATGAAGTCATCAGGGACGCATGGCGGCTGCGGCAGGATGTCGGCGGTGAGCGCAGCCGCAGCAGCGGACGACGAGGCCGGGAACGCGCCGAACGCCGTGCCGTCGCGGACGCGGTCACGGTCGTCCTGGTGGAACAGCGCCCACAGCGTGCTGCGCCCGCGCACGTCGCACGAGCGACGTTGCGGCTCGTCCGCCCTGGCGGCGGCCGCCGCCGCTGAAGCAGTGGCGAGCGCGTCCCCGCCCCGGCCGCAGGAGAATGACTTGCACCGCCTGAGGTCTGGCGGCGCTGCCGCGCCTGACGTGGACGAACCACCGCCGGCGAACGGCCTGGCAAAT
>BCLG01000501.1:37939-64258 GCA_001602295.1 Zoysia matrella
CCAAGTGGGCCCGTCTGGCAGCCGAGAGCCAACGCGCACACTGACAGTGGGCTCGGGGCCCACTTGTCAGCCTCACATAGCAATTTGCTATGCACACACAACAGTGCACACGAAAATTTACCCACAGCCCATTTTAATTCCAAATAAATTCTCAAAAATCTCAGAAAAATTTATATTTTTCTAAAAACACCCCTACAGTATAGAAATTATCTGCCAAACCCATTTCTACTGCAATTTTACACTTAGACCCCTCCATTTCCTAGGAAATTATAAAAAGGACCCCCACACTTGTATTTAGCACTAATTCCACATAACACCTCCGTTCGTCGAAATCTCCGCGTCATTAAAACCAAGACTCCGAGCTCTTTTCTTTTACTCTGTGATTTATTCGATTCTTCAATTGATCGCTTTATTTTTCATCATAGTTACGTTTGTTTCTCTTTTACCGTATAGACGATGAAGCATTCGGAAACGAGGAGGCTGACGACCCGAGATACGAGGAGGAACTCGAGGACGTCTACGAATGCAAGTTCTAACCCTTTGACCATATCGAACCTAATATTTTCCATGCTCCCATAGAACTATTCATGCTTTGCATAATTATGTTATTTATATTAAAACCTTTGTGTAAAAGTCAACCTCCTTGCTGCTAGAGTATTTACATTTAAAATAGTTCTAAACTTTTACTAAGTGTAAATACTACCTTGCTACTATATTTGTTTACTATACCTTAATAACCGTAGGAATCCCGTCCTTAAATCTTTAAGGGTCAGATGGCTATCTTGGTTACTAGAACGCTTAGGATCTCTCCCTCCTTACGTGAAGCTATGCTTCGCTGTGCTACATATATATATTCACCATCTTTTTTTTAAAACGTGTTAAGTGGAGTTTGGTGGTGTGAGTAAACCATGTGAGACTAGGTGATTAGAAAAAACTGTGTTAGGTGATGAGATGGGATTTTAGAAACTCGATCGTGGGGCGGGCTCTTAGTAGTATGTGCCTGTGTGTCAGTGATAGACTTCGGACTAGTCCACCTGTCGTGAACGAGCGCCGCCCCTGCCATATAAAGACTGGTTCATCGGACCTCAACGTAGTGTCTATGTGCAACCACAGAACTTTTGTTTTTGGAAGGACTTACCTTCACCCTTTGGTATCCATGTGGCCTCTAAAGCGGTTGGTTGGCACACAAGTTGCAGGAAGTGGGTGTGAGATAACTCGCTGCCTGGTCTACGATTACAGCAATGGCTCACGCCATGGGAAGTGAACCACCCATGGCATGGCTCCTGGGTACTTGGTAACGATCCGAACCGTGCGGGCGTCCAGGGGATGACGAGAAGGTGCTATCGCGTCATCGGGTTTGCTCTCGAGTGATGACCTCTGTTAACATCTTGAGGAGACCTTGTGGATACTTTAGTGCATGAAAAGTGTGCGTTATGTGAGTCTGTTGATCAAGAGAAGCATAGCCTGTGGGTACAGTGTATAATCTCTGCAGAGTGTATAAATCCATCCGGACTGGCCGTTGTCACGGTATTGGCACACTACAGCTTGGGCTCACTTTGATTAGTTTTGTCTATCTTCTTGAAGTACTTGCGAGTGGGCATAAGTGCCTGTGTTTTGGAAGAAGTGTCTGGTTGGAATATTGGAGGCCCGTCCAGTTAAAAATTGAGAACTAACGGAAAAGGTGACTTCTCCTGCAGGACCATCACTAAAATAATGACTAGTGTAAGATTGTCGTACCCTCTGTTGTTTTTAGAAAATTCTAGTCTATAGTTTACCTTGCATAAAAATTGGCTTTCACTAAACAAAATCCTAGCCTATCTTTGATGGCCATGTACATGAATATAACCTCTTCGGATTGAAACTTATTGAGTAATTTGTACTCACCCTTGCGACAATCGTCCAGACAAAGAGAAAGATGACGTCCCACTTGAAGGCGATGAGTAGCACTTGTTCTTCGTGTAAGTTGTCTGTGGCATAGCTTTTGGTCTCACGCTTTCGCTATTTATGTAATGATTGACAAGAATGTTTTGCACTCCTCGAAGATATGTAATGTAAACTTTGATTGTGTATCTCAAATATCTGAGACAATATATGTAATATTGTGGTATGTGTCATGTAATCGCAATGTTTCGTGCGTGTCAACTACTGATCCAAGGTACGGTGCACACGAGAGTATCTCAGAGATGAGGCATGACACTGATCAAAGACGAAATCCACCTCCATCGCACTTCCTCCTCTGTGGCTCCCTCTTCGACCCCTGCTTAGTTCTTTAGCTTGTTTGTCGTGTGTTAGCCGAGAATAAAACACAACCCTGTCCCTCGACTTCAGATTTGTCCTACTAGCCTGGCTAAAGAAACACGCAGAATTGCTTAAAATCCAGAGAGCCTCTGAGGTTAGCAGGATGTTTTGGTTATGGCGCTCTAGGCACATGACAGGAGACCGGAGCTGTCGCCTTCTTGAGCTTAGGGATGATAGTAAATCATGGGACATCGATCCTCCTCCTCTTCTGTTCATCACTTTCGCTTTGATCGGGAACGCTAGTCACCACACCGGCATGTGTGATGTGCCTGCCTGAATCCAAGTGTATCCATCCGCTTCTTTGTTCTCTTTTTCGCCGGACTTCGATCGCCTTGTCTGGCCGTGATATTAAAGAATCCGAAATCTTAACTTGGCTTCTCGAGAAGAATTTGAGAGGACTCCGAGGAGGGTTTTGTCGCGGTTAACTGATTAAACAATCAGGTACTGGTTCTTATAGCTAGATTCTCTGTTCAGAGGTTCAGATACTATTTCAAAGGCGAACAGAGCAGAGCACAGCCGCAGTCCATCGAGCTCATGAGCTGTCGCGTTTCACATTATGCCGTCTTCATTTCGTACTTGATCACGTCGTTCTCGGCGAGATAATGGGTTCGTCTAAAAAAGGCCACACGGTTTCAACCCTTTCGGAAAAGGAGTGGCTTTCATAGCTCCCCCTTGGCTTAAGCGGCGTGCTGCCTAGAGCGACTTGGCGACTTCACGTCACAAGAATGCGATAGCTTGGTTCCTTTTTCATAATTGTTTGCCATGCATAGTTGAGAGTTGAGACAACTAGGACGTGAAAGGAAAGCAAAAATAGGAGTAGAACAGAGGAAGTTGTACTGGAACGTGCCGTGATTGCCTACAAAAACTAACCTGAATATCTGCATTCAAACGGAAGCCTATTCGAGCAACAAATGTGCAGAACCAGACAGCTCGTGGATTTACCGCCATCTTTGTGAGTTCTTCCAATCGCTAAATTTTACGTGGCGCCTCGCTTTCCGCCTCGCCATTTCCCGCAAAAGGGAGCGACAGGAAGAGCTCCGCAAGGCCTGCAACCTTGAAGTCGCAGCTCATCCGGGCGAAGCAGTACTGGGGAGGACGGACGAGCAGGAACAACGAGCACGAGAAAGCTACTGCAGGGACGACGCCCCGGTCATGATTGCTGTAACATGCGAAAGGATTCGCGCGGCTTTCCCGATCCCCCGAGCTCGATCAGCGACGACGGTGCCCGCCGCGCGCGCGTGTGGGACGGATGAGAGAACGGACGGATCCGATCGATCCGTTCTCCTTAGCTTCGACGAGCCTTCTGCAAAGGCGGGCGAAGAAAAGGTCCGCGCGGTCTCGGTCCTGACGAAACCGAGGCGCTTTACCAAAATCAGAGCTCGATCGATTGACGGGGCCCGACCCGCATCTCGGCCGCGCCTGCAAAGCTCACCGGCAACGGCATCACCGTCTCCTTTTACCGCCACGGCTTGCGCTCCGACGCTTTACTTCCGCGCGGGCGCAGATCCCCAGTAGCAGCCGCAGCAGTAGGGTGGGAGCGAGGAGAGGAAGGATCACAAAGCGACGGTTTGGGCCGTTTGGCGTGACGGCGTTGTGGTTCGGTTTCACGCCGACGTTCTGCAACGGCCGTTGCCGGTGCCGCTGCGGCGCGTGCGTAGCGGGGAGGGACCAGGTGATCAGGGGAGAGCGTATAGGGATTAGGGACATGGCCTCGCCTCGCGTAGGCCTCAGGTCCGTGTTTGTATCTGTAGTTCTTGCATGATGCATGCATGGTCCCTGGGCCTGGCGCTGCTCTCTGCCGAAAAAGGAAGGAAATTGCTGGAGACGGCTGCTGTTGCTGCGGTCTGGAGCGTGCTCCTGGCAGGCGGGTAGGATCGCCAGTCTCGCTCTGCTCTGCCAGCCAGCTACACTTCTCGGCTGCAGTTGCAGCGACGCAGGATGTTACTGTACCAATAAAACAAAAAAAAAATTTGTTTCCCTGAATTCCTGGGGAAACTGTTTTTACATCACGAATCCTCGACAGTATCCAACCGTGCGGAAGCATTCATTCATGATCGTAGTACTTACATCTGTCTTATAAAAAGATAATTTTTTTATTTTTAAAAACCACATTTAACTACTTGTTTTATTTAATTTTTAAAATATAAAAACAAATAAATCATATTTATAGTATTTTTAATAATAAAATAATTCATAATAAAATAAATTATATTTTTATAAATTTTAACAATTCATAATAAAATAAATTATATTTTTATAATTTTTTAAAATAAAATGAGTGATCAAATTTAAAATCTAAAACTCAAAAAATATTTTTTATAACACAGAATATTTTTTATGGTAGAGAGAGTAGTCCCCTGTCACCGGACATGCCATTTGTTCCACTCGACTGATGGGGGAATCCAAGGTCACCGAGAGCCAAGCATGGGGATGGCTGATGGGGCTGGCATGAAAGCTACGGGTACTCCTCGCATTGAAAACCACAGTTCAGGCAGGCAACGAGCAGCGGCAGTAACGTACCTCGAAGCTCGCGAAGATTGGCAGGTGGCAAGGGGCCCCAGCAGACGAGAAAAAAACAATTTTCTTGGGCTCAAAGCGGCGTTTGTAGATTTGCATGGGAATCACCGGCAGCTGGCCAAAGCGCTGGAGAAAGCAACGGGGCGACGCAGCTTTAATCGCGCCTCTTTTCTTTCTTTCCCAGCTACGGACGGCTACGAGGCAGCCAGAGAGTCTGCCTCCGCCGCGTAGCAGAATACTACCGGTGTACTCCTACCAAGCGCTCGAAATGGGCCACCGTCGCCGTCGTGCACCGGTCCACGGCGAAACATCGGGCGCGGCCACCGCGGAAACGCACACGCAACATGAAGCTGCGACGCACATTCGCGTGGCTCGCATCTCGAGGCACCTAATCTCGCATGATGACGGGCTTATGATGATCAAAGATCGCTTTTCGCACGGAATCATGAGGCGCGAGCCAGAGAGAACCTTTCCGATTTCTTTGCCTAATCATGGCCGCCCGCCTGGATCGCGGGCGCGCTGTGCCGCTGTCCCGACTCCCGGTGGAGCGCCCGCTCAAGCGTGGCGTTGGTCGCCCTCCGGCCTCCTCCCCCACCCCACCGGCGTGGCAGACGTGACGTGGCATAAAATTATGCATGAGCAGTGGTCTCTTCGAAAGCCTTACCCTCAAGCTCCAAGCATGTGAAGGACGTTCTGCATCCGTAAATTGAACCACACATTTGAATTTTTTGTTGCCTTCTGATCTGCAATCCAGGGTTGTTGACGGGAAATAATGGGATAGCAATCATCATTCAGCTCCTTCGCTTTACCAAAGATATTACTAGTATGAAGGAAGCATTGACAACACAATATCAACAGCACGTGAAAGAATTTTGCACAGGAAAGGTAGAAAATTTTCTTGTGACAAAAGAAAAAAGAAGGTAAAAAAAAAAAAGGCACAACAATCATTCGCAGGAGGCAGCTTGTGTGCGTCTCCGCACCGAGGTACCATGATTTTTAGTAGTAGTAGTAGTCATCAAATGCAACTAAATGGCAAAAGTGAGGCCATCTTTGATTCAGCTTATGCAAGTTAAAATGAGAAAGGAACATCAGCAAGATACCAAGCATCTAAAAGAACTCCTAGCTCAATAAGCAGTCTTTGCAAGAGGAGATGTTAACTACAGAGCATCTGCGCAAAATTAGCTCAGTCAGCCATCAAGCCCAGTCAAATGAGCAAGCTAACTCCAAAACATCTAACATAATTAGCTCAATCAACTGTCTGACACTGCGGATTTGTTATGCAAAAAGAACTGGAGAAAACAAATCCAGAAAGGGAGGGATACTCCTGACGGTAAACACAGTCGCTGAATTCTTGCTGAAAGCATCAGATAATACTGGCTTTGTTAAAGCCTTACATCGAACCACAAATGAGAGAAAATATTTCCCTGATTCGTTTCCTTTCCCATTCTTTTGTTTCAGTTCTTCATTGTCCTTTCCTGTACAACAGAAATGATTTGACTCAGATGAGCTTCAAGTTACAACTGACTTGGTAGCCTTGAGAGGCATGGAAGATGATTTGACACTCGATTATGATCCCACTCAGAAAGGATGGCTCAAACTAAGTGAATGGAATCCTCGAATGAAAATCTGCCTAATAAAACTGATCATTTCGAACAATGACATCAGTTTATGCCATGAGTATAATTGTATAGACAGAAAAAAGGAGCAAATGCAGATTGCAGAAATCGATGTCATAAGAGCAGTCAGCAGAATCATAGAACCTTCTTCACATCCTGGACATCTGGGGTCCTGAAATAAAACCGTACCCATTCAGCAAAATTCAACATTATTCTTACCAGGTACTCCGTAAGAATTTTATCACATGAGTGTTAAGAGCCCAATCAGCAGCGCACAAAAACATAATAACAAGAAAAATAATCCAAGATATTGATTATTACAACTTACAAAAGTACCTGGGGCTATGAGAAGAAAGGTAGAAAGCATTATCTCAGAAAAGAGATGGAGCTGTCAGGTAGGTATTCATCCTCCTCTTCTTCCACTTCATCTTCATCGCTGTCAATTTCCAGAAGATTCAATCTGCACTGGCTCAACACTCTTCTCATCAAGAACACATTTAAGTAATACCTTATCAAATCTCTCCTGGGCTTTGAGGCAAAGTTTTTCGATGCAACAGCCCAAAACGTCTTTTGGTCCATAACAGGAACTAGGTGCTCAAGTGCATTTAACTTTGATTGCTCCTCACGACTCCATAACTTAGCAACCTCCTCTCCCATAGAATCAAACTGCCATTCTGTGAAAGCTCGACCAAGCTCAGACTGTAGTTTATCTCTAGCTTCATTTATGTGGTACTGATTGCAGAAGAAGGATCCTTGATAGGGGCAATCACATGATTCAGGCCTTCCCTGGCCAACAGCTACAATGTTGGTTTTGCAAACTTCACCTTCAAGTGGCCAAACTCTAGTTCCTAGAAACTTTGATGTCTCTGGGTCACTCCTGTAACATGAAAGCTCTCCCCCTGAAGGTTGCCCAGTCCAGTCTGGTACCTCTGCCTGAAAGTGCTCGCCTACACCAATCTTTTTCCGTTGCGTTAGGAGCAATGATGTCATGAGTTTCATTCTCTTAGCTAGTCTCTCGGATTTCCTGGTTGGCACATTCATGCAGCCTTTCTTTTTTGTGTTCTCCCAGTGGTTATTATGAGATTTGTGCTTCCTTTTCTGCAAAGTGAAAATTGAAGCAATGTCTAAAAGAGTAAGCAAAGAACAGTGCATTTCGAGGCATTGTTCTTTCCAAAGAAGCAATAGCAAAGAAAATTTTAAGTCTGTCAAGTACACATGAGCAGCTAGTGCCTTATTCAAAATATCTAAACCTTAACATGGATTTTATGATGTCATCATTCTTTCCAAAGAAGCAATAAATATTGTTATAGTTACTTAAGAGCATAAATACCTACGTACAAGCCAGTTCCAGAAAAATTATACAAAATAAAAAAAAAAATGTCCTAGGGATAACTCGACATATGAACCGGTCCCAAACGTATACCAAGCAATTGAGCATTTCTGGTTTAATGCAGGACCAAATCTTGCAAACTTGCATATTTGTCTAGCAATTAATAAATTCCATTGACCCTATTTACATCACCCAAAAATCATATGACCAGAACCAGAACATTGAAAATTATTAGGAATAAAGGTTTGCTTTAGTTGGAACACTAAATCTGTCCTCAGTAAGTCCACCATAGGTTTATCTATTAAATTTCCTGTTGATGTCAATCAAAATGACATGTACCTGAAAACATGGCAGGTTTAGGATTTGGATTTGTAGTGCTATTGTCTTGTGCACATTAATAGATATGATCAACAAATTTTAATTCAACCATAAGACATTAAACAACATAATTAGAGGAAAGGGAAACCAACACAAGAATTTTCAGTTGTTAGACCCATCAGCGAAAAGGAACTTGGAGTCGGTGGGGGTCAAACATTTTTTTTTTATGGAACCACCACGGATGCAGGTTTATCCACACAAATGGCGGATCCTATAACTTTCCTGGCTTATAGTGAACTGGCTTACAGAATGAGGTTCCTAGATGTTTTCTAAGAAAAAGTCAAGCCCCAACTTCTCGGCCAGAAGCCTTCCTGCGTGTACGAGTACCTTCCAGCTTTCTAAAAGTACTCCTACATGGTCATTGTACACCGACAGTGATTCTCCGAACAGAGGACACCTGTCAATTTGTCATTACCATCCTCAGAGGTGCAAACTTCCATTCCCCGAAGCCAAACCACAAATAGCAGTACCTACTGGACACTGGTAGAACAACCGGGAGTGACAAACTCCTATGCAGTCCTTGTCTCAACCTATCCATACCAAACAATCGCACAACCAGTGCAAACCGAAGCAAAAACACACCGAGAACCAAATTTATTCAGAGCACACAGTGAGAATCTGAAACAGATCACAATTCAATTCAACAAACAGGAATGCTTTAGCGACAACTGACTTACCCTGAAGCTGGGGAGGTCCTCAGTATCCGCCACGTCCTCCCATCTAAGGTAGCGTGCGCGCCGCAACAAACGCACCTGCCGCTTTCTCGCCCGGTCCTCTGTCGGCGCTGGCCTCGTCGCCACTGGATCCACGGCGAGCTCCCGTACCCAGTGCACCAGCGTCTCCAGATCCCCACATGCGCTGCCGCCTATTTCACCTCCCCGCAGCGCGCTGTCCCCCACGAGCCCATCGAACTGCCGCCGCGTCTCGTCACCGCCATGCTCCTGCGCGAGAGGCGGGGCGACAGCGACCGATGGAGAGGAGGAGGAGGAGGTACCCGCAGCCGCGAGCCGTGGCTGGTCACTACAGTAACCGCCGTTTAGGGCGCCGAAGGGGCCGTGGTGGAGCTGTTGCTGGTACATCCCCACCATCGAGGCGAGAACCCCACCGGCAGAGGCGGACGCAGCCGCAGCCGCACGACCCGGCCGCTGGTGCCGGCGTGACGGCGTGGCCGGCGGCCGCTACTCGCTGCTCCAACGAGCGCCTGTGACGGCGGATGACTGATTGACTGTGGCTTGTTACCTGTAGCTTGCCATTATAATTTTGTTAGTTTGAAAATACGTCATTGCAAGACAAATTACAGACGGAGACATTTACACGTGGAATTATATAAAACTGTAATAGGGGACCCAATGGGCCCACCATCAGGGAGAACAAAAAATTACTATTTCATTCTTAATTGTTGTCGCGTTCACTTCTAGTATCGTTTTTAACTATTAGTTTTATTTAAAAATATTGTTTAAATATGTAAAATTATAAACCATGGTTTAAACAACTTAAATAATAAATTAAATTATAACAATATATCTACTTGTTTTTTAAAAAATACTTAAGCAAAATAATCAAAATTAATGCTAAAACTCAATAGTGACGTCAATTCAAAAACAGGGAGAGAGCAAGTGTGAAATTAGTCTAGCTGTAAAACCCCTCGGTCTTGTGATTCTTTTGGATTTTGAGAAGAGAAAAAAGTATTTGTAATATTGTATAGATCATATTAGGAGTCACAGAGAAAATATAAAAAATTGAACCTGTCGAAATAGTTCAATAAACAAGTTAAATCGATTGATAAACCGAAAGATACAGTGATTTTATCCAAATGTTGACTAAATTTCATCTAAATTTTGGTTTAAAATTAATAACAGTTTTAACTGGTTTCACCTATTTTCGCAAATAGATGGTCAGTCACTTTTGTAAATGCTCAACAACTGCGTGCTCAAATTAACGAGGAACAAAAAAATTGGCAGTGCAAACCGCCCATCAGGATGGCGCAAACGGCAACGGAGATAGCAACAGCACCTTAGACGATCGTGTCTGTTCTTGATGCCAGATGATTAGCACCTGAAGGCAAGGAATGATTCGGGAGACCCGGCCGTCGACGAATTCGAGAACTCAATGCGACACACAACTGCCGAATCGAGTGCCGGAACCAACGTTTGATGGCACTGCACTCCCGTCCTAACAAATTCAGATCTGCGGGTAGAGCAAAACCTCTAACGCACGGCATCGATCATGATTGCCGCTCACGCTAGCAGCGTGGTCCACCGTCCACCTTCTCTAACAATATTTCCAAAAGATGCAAACGGTTCCAAGAGAATTTCACTAATTCACCATGGAATTAACAGGATAGATAAAGCACGGGAAGAAGGGAGAGGGTGAGGACGACGACGACTAAGAAAGAGCATGGAGCAAAAGTAACTCACGGGCGGAGGAGGGGTATCCGATCGGAGGTGTCGAGCGAGGCGGCCGGGCGGCCCGCGCCCAGCATGTGCGCGTGAGGCCCGGCGCGAGGCGGGTGTATCTTCTCCTAAAGGGCTCGAGCTCGAGTTCATGCTTGGACGGTTTTCCAGTTCGAATGGGCAGAGGGCCCAGGTGAATGCTTTACACGGCCCCGTGCCGAGACAGCTCGGGCTGAAATGAACTTGGTGATCATCCTAGGCTCAATCTACTTCCCCAAAATGCTAGGCCGCCGCGGGAATAAGAGCCCTGCACCCTCCATGGCCCATCGTGTTAAAATCTGACGCAAGCCGGCGTAGTTTTATCGTCAGCCATGACGACTGCTAATGCAGATCGAACTGATTCGCGATTCTTACCAAGTGCAAATTTGTCCACGGAAATTAAGAGGACTAATCATGCTGGAAGAAGGTGAGACTGAGTTCCTACTGGCTGTCCTGTCGATTCATGTTCTATGAAATGGAAATGGGACCTGCTGGTTACTGCTCTTGTTTCTGTTTATCTGCCACAAGTTCGCTTATTATTCGCCGTAACGATATTTAGGTCGCATGATTGCACGGCTTAAGGTATAGACCTAAGGACGACGGTAGTTGTTCCAAACAAATGTACTAACGTGTGCGTAAATCTAAAATTGGAAAAGATATTTTCTCTCCACACAGCACATATTATGCAACCTTGAGTTCGTTTAAGCTTTTTAAATTCTGTTTGTCAGTATTTTTTTTAACTCAAGGCAGTCAGGAGCAGGATCATGCGCGCCTTCCTATGGTCTCTTCAGTGCTGTTTGGATATATGAAAATGAAAGATGAAATAAAGATAGAGAAATAAATAAATAGTGTGAGTGGTTAAGATCTTCGTCATCATTTCCGTTTTCCTATCCCTTTCTACCTCAGGTGTCAGGACTCAGGAGCAGTAACGCAGCGAGCAGACGAACATGCTCTCGACACTCGAGCACATGCCGGGGAGCACCTCGGCTCGCAGAGCCCCATGGTCCTTGGACGCTGCAGCCTATTGGTTTCGGTGGAATCAATGCCTTCGGAGATCCGATACTGCTAGTTAGTTAAGGTTTTTCAGTAGATTTCTGATTCTTTAAATTTATTTTTGATTTTTTAAAGTGATTTTGTAAATGAAAGTGATTAAACTCTTAAAATCAGAGTAGAAAATCACTTATAAAATTAAAAAGAGCTATTTTTTTAACTTTTAACCTTTTAAAATCACTTTATACAATCAAATAAAAATCACTTCTCTAAATTGATTTTAACAGAGAATCAAAGCCCCTAAGTAGTGCAATTTGGACCGCTCGAATGCTCGCTGCGTCGCTGTCTCCGCCTGTTGGTAGAAGCGTCGTGAGTTTCTGAACTCAGCTCACCAGTAACCATGAATGAAACACAGGACACAAGATATTTCTCCAAGTTAAAGAAAAAAATCAGGATATTTTTTTGAAAGGAACCGGAAAAAAATATGGATATATAATTAGATACGCACGCCAACCGTACGACACCAATTTTTTCGAGTCCAAAAAAGCTCCGGATACATAATTATATGTACTATCTGCATCTACCGTAAGTAGTTGCATGTGATGTGGCCACCTGCGTGTCCATTCCTCCGATGCAAATTGCATCCGCTTTTACAAAATGGTCGGTTGGATCAGCTTCCTTACGAAATGGACAGCTCAGTTGGATTAATAATTTCGTAGCACTACGAAACAGTCAGTCGGATGGGTGAGACCCTGGAATCACGCACCGCCATGTTCGTCCTCGCTTTGCGGTTCTAGAACGTCAACAGGTAGCAGAACGGAGCTGTTGTGATTTGTGAACACGCACGGAGAGAAACCCGGCGGTACACGGTTCGTAGCTGTATTGGACTTCGTCGCGGAAGGAAAAAAAAAAGAAATCGGGTAAACGGGCAGATGAGTGTACGTTGTACCGGTAGCCTTATCTGTCCTTCCATGATGCAATAGACTTTGTAGACTTCAAGTGGGCAAGATCGGCATCGAATGAAGTCATGTTGTGGGTGGGTGATATCTATCCTTTTGTACTAGCGTATAAATATTTTTCTGGATTTGCTGGCGCAATGGAACAATCAAGGTCGCATTTGAATTGTCGAGAAAAATCTAAATTTTATGTTTTTTAATAAAATTTATGTATAATTCTTATACCATTCTATGTTCCAAATGATGCCTAAATTTATGCTAATTCATCATAGGTATGGCTTGTGAGAGATTAAGAGATATCCAGAAAGCCTAAATGAAATGTTGAATATAATGTCTAAAAGTTAAAAATGTTCAGTTTAGAGAGAAGGGAGTAGTAAATTATCTTTAAGGCAAGTTAATCATGAGAGCTTCTATTCACTCGCAAGAGGATTATAACTAGCATCCTGTCTACTAGCTCCCTTCCAAAATAGTTTGTATAAGCATTTCTAGACTAATAAAGTCAAGATTTTTTAACTGCTATCAATAATATTTTAAAAATTAAATAATTTTGAATATAAAATATAATTTTTATAAAAATTTATTTAATGATGAATTCAAAAAATATAATTTTATATGATAAAATATTATTAATTATATATTATTAGTAGTAAAAATGATAAAAATTTGATTTTAATTAAACCTAAAAACACTTATATTTTGAAACAGAGAGTAACAAATAAAAAGGAAAAAATTAAAAAAAATGACATAGACGATCGAAGTTGAGGACAATTCCACTTGAGCATAGAAACGTGGCCCACATGTGGGCCGCACAGACGACGTGGAAGTTGGAGAACGGTTGAGAAGAGGGGCGGACCCATATGTCTGGTGTGGTGGTTGGTGCACCTGTGAGGTAACGCGGATTGGATTCGCTTCACCCCCATCGATGCATACGGACATCATCTCAGGTGGTCCCACAGAAGTACTACTTAATAAAATAAATGTTTTAAAAAATTTAACAAAAATATGCATAAATAGAGCAATTGTCATATACAATTATATAAAATTTAAGACGCAACAAATAAATTTGTGCACGACGTAATAAAAAAGAGAAAATCAGCTTCAACCAATCAACCCTGTTCATCTCGGCCCCATAGCTATGCGCCTTTCATAAGTATTTGTTACTCCACATCTTAAATTTACATGATGATAAGTTAGTAACCGACACCATGGTGTACCATTTCATATTTCATTTAAATCTTCATGCATTTTTCTGGTGCAAATTACCTGCGGGAGCAGAGGAACACTTTTCCCGGTGTGAGAAAACTGAATAAGTTCTCGTACAGCATGGGACAGAAGCCGCTTGTATTTATTTTATTGATGTTTATTAGTTTTTTTTAATATAAATGTTTGTAAATGTCGTTTATCTCATCTGTTTTGGTGTGACTTTTTTTTATTTCTTATTTTTTTATGTAGCTTTTTCTATTTTATTTTTGTGTCACGTTATCTTCTAAGCTTTTAACTCCTCTCCACGATACAAGAGAAATCTTTTTGACGGTCGCGTTTCCTTGTCGCCACGATATATGTTCTTAAATTATATACGAGTAGTAAAAAAGTTCATTTAGATGCTAAATAAGAGGATTAGCACCTCTCGAAGTTGCACCGGATTAGGAGATCTTTTTATCGGTGGAGCCATCGCTGATGCATGTTTGATGTAAAACAATATTGCTTCTCTATGAAACAAGCTTGACTTTGCCGCGGCATACTTTGAACTTACGTAAATCGAATTTTTTATAAATAACATGAAGGCGCTATTCACATCTGACCACAAAGCAAAGTTTGGTAGAGAGAGGTAGGCGCCCACCGAAACAGTTTGCAAAAGACAAAGCAATCATGTAATACTACAACGATGTCTTTTCACATATTTTTATTTTTATTTTGTGTATCTGACACATCAGTAGTATAATAAGCGCAGCGCGACACAGAGTACTCCGTATTTATCTCGTAGCTCGCGGACCGGTCTCCTCCAAATTATGTGTTGTGTTTTTAGCAACGGTGGTCCATTGATAAAGACACCTGTATTATGTAGATTTAAAGTAGCCGGCCAGGCAACCACAACCGGTAAGTACGCACTCCAGCGATGGGCTCCACTAATGGGGGAGTGGTACAGCGCAATCTTGCAGAAACAAAGAAGGGTTTATCCACTGATGATCCGGTCGTGTAATTGTATATTGCCGAGCAGATCCACAGGCGGCTGCCGATGACAAGCTCTGACCATTTCTGTTTTGTCTTTTTTCATTCTTAATTAAACTTATGTTTTCATTGAAACAGAGAAAAAACTTTTTTTTATGAAATTGAACTGTTTGCTATGAAAAATTCTATATGATTACTGTGAAATTTATGTATTTTAAAGGGCCCTTAATGCTTTGTTATGACTTGGTTGTGAGTGTTTTAAATTCACATGTTTGTATTTTATTTGATCCCAAAGAGAAATTAACAGAAACAGTTCGCTGTAATTCCTGAGAGAATGTACTGTGCATAAATAGTCAAAGCCTTTTCGAATTGGTTGTACTCCTAGTGCGGTTTACTGTGCTGTGACGGGCGGGCGAGGCTATTTATCGCCGTCCCCCGGGTGCTGACGTGGAGCGTCACCACCGGCTGATCCGCGCAGGACAGCGCTCTCCAATCACCGCCTGCTGCTCCCTTCTCCCTCCAATAATTCCCTTCTCCCGTTCTCTCCCACCCGCAAAAACCAGAGGAAAGCAGGGGAGGAAAAAATCTCCATGCCATCACTGCCGCCGGGCTCAGCCTAGATCTCCGGCGAGCGGGATCCGCGCGGCAGCTGATCCGCCTCCGACCCGATGGGCGGCGAGGTGTCGTGGCTCCGCCGCGCGCTCAGCTCCGGCTGCGGCGGCCTCCCCGACGAGGCGCTGCACCTCGTGCTCGGCTACGTCGACGACCCGCGCGACCGGGAGGCGGCCTCGCTCGTGTGCCGCCGCTGGCACCGCATCGACGCGCTCACGCGCAAGCACGTCACCGTCGGGTTCTGCTACGCCGCGGAGCCGGCCCGGCTCCGCGCCCGCTTCCTGCGGCTCGAGTCGCTCGCGATCAAGGGGAAGCCCCGCGCCGCCATGTACGGACTCATACCCGAGGACTGGGGCGCCTACGCCGCGCCCTGGATCGCCGAGCTCGCTGCGCCGCTCGAGTGCCTCAAGGCCGTCCACCTGCGCCGCATGACCGTCACCGATGACGACATCGCCGAGCTTATCCGCGCTCGTGGCCACATGCTGCAGGTGCTTAAGCTCGACAAGTGCTCCGGCTTCTCCACGGACGCACTCCGCCTCGTCGCCCGCTCCTGCAGGTACGAACAGCTCTTCCCGGAGTCGCCTTGCTCTGGTGATCTGCAACACTGCTCTTTTTTTTTTTTTTTTGCATGTTTGTCGATACTTTATGCTGGGAAAGTAACCTGTATTAAGTTGGATAGGTGCACAATTGAGTGCGTGCCTCCTTACAGAAATTATCATTTATTCCGTGGAGATGATCCTAAACGGAGTAATGGATTTGTGTGGGTTGTGTTCCAGTTTCTCTTAGTAGATAGTACATGTTCTAATTTGGGCAAAGTTGGGCCATGTTCCAGCTCGCCTCCCTCTGGTTGATTCTATGGCTCAAACTAGCTTACAACCACACATACTCACACGATCTGATATCTGCGGTCCTCCTAACACTCAATAATTTTTTTTAAAAAAAAGAATCATTTGAGCGTCACATATGTAAAAATTGTTCATGACCATTAGGGTTTGATGGTGTCTCTCCAGTACTCAGCAATTGTTTCAAAGTGACTTTTAAGTCGCTACCGGGTCTGCAAAAGCAAACAATAGTTTGAGGCATCACTAAAGGGACAGGTGATCTATCTTCCACAGGGGTGCTTACGTCCCACCTGATTTGACTTGAACAGACTTGAGCAGGATTACTCTCTCCCTTATGAGCTATATTTGGGACCAAAATTCGGTTGCAGCTTGCAAGTTGTTGATATCTGTTGTCAATCAATTCTATCATGCTCATTCGTATGGTAGGATGTCATGTATTTCAGAAGCACATTTTCCCTTTATTTCCCCTCTCCTCTTTTTGCCTCAAGTTTCCCAAATTGTTTAATTACTCTTATTCAGTTTCCTAGCTTGAATTCTGCATGATGATGCTAAATCAGTTGACCATGGAAATTTAATAATAGATGTTCATGAATGTTGTGTGGTCGATACATATTACTA
This sequence comes from Zoysia matrella, assembly GCA_001602295.1. NCBI lineage: Eukaryota > Viridiplantae > Streptophyta > Magnoliopsida > Poales > Poaceae > Zoysia > Zoysia matrella. The sequence goes on from BCLG01000501.1 coordinate 54,698, forward strand.
ATTTCTGAGAGTTGCACTTAGGAAATGTGCAGGCGTGCCTTGACTTTTTTTGTTGCATGTCCCTTACCAAATTTCTTTGAGTTTTTCTGGCAATAAGCAAGGTTTTTAGGCTTCATATTTCTTCTGTACAGTGAATTTACTATCAATATATAATGATGCCATAAGATTGTTATACTAACATTTCATTCTAAATTGTCTCAACAGATCTCTGAGAACTTTGTTCCTGGAGGAATGTGAAATTACTAACAATGGTAGCGAATGGCTTCATGAACTTGCCGTCAGTAATTCTGTTCTGGTGACACTCAACTTCTACATGACTGAACTTCAAGTGGAACCAGCTGATCTGGAGCTTCTTGCAAAGAACTGCAAATCATTGATATCTTTGAAGATCAGTGAATGTGATCTTTCAGATTTGATTGGGTTTTTCCAAACCTCCAAATCATTAGAAGAATTTGCTGGAGGAGCATTTTATGAGATTGGGGAGTACACCAAGTATGAAAAGGTTAAATTCCCACCCAGACTGTGCCTCTTGGGGCTTACCTACATGGGTACAAATGAGATGTCTATCATCTTCCCCTTTTCTGCAACACTTAAGAAACTGGACTTGCAGTACACTTTTCTCACTACTGAGGATCATTGCCAGCTTATTTCCAAATGCCCTAACCTATTGGTTCTTGAGGTATTATTTTCTCTATGCATCTAATGTATTTTCGGTGTCTGAAATTGATTATCTCATTTCAACTAAAAGTGTGGGTGTTTTCAACAGGTGAGGAATGTGATAGGAGATAGAGGACTAGAAGTTGTTGCTGATACATGCAAGAAACTACGAAGACTCCGAATTGAGCGGGGGGATGATGATCCAGGTCAAGAAGAGCAAGGAGGAGTCTCTCAGTTAGGCTTGACAGCAGTAGCTGTTGGATGCCGCGAACTAGAGTACATAGCTGCCTATGTATCTGATATCACCAACGGAGCACTGGAGTCTATTGGAACTTTCTGCAAAAATCTTTATGATTTCCGGGTTGTTCTACTTGACAGAGAAAGGGATATAACAGATCTGCCGCTTGATAATGGTGTCCGTGCTCTTTTGAGGAATTGCACTAAACTTCGGAGGTTTGCTCTCTACCTGAGACCAGGAGGGCTTTCAGATGTAGGCCTCGGCTACATTGGACAATACAGTGGTAACATCCAATACATGCTACTTGGCAATGTTGGTGAATCCGACCATGGATTGATTCACTTTGCAAGGGGATGCAGAAACCTGCGGAAGCTTGAACTGAGAAGCTGCTGCTTCAGCGAGAGAGCTCTAGCCCTTGCTGTGCTTGAGATGCCGTCGCTGAGGTACATATGGGTGCAGGGCTACAGAGCCTCTCAAACAGGCCAGGACCTCTTGCTCATGGCCAGACCATTCTGGAACATCGAATTTGTGCCTCCTTGCCCCCAGAGCTCGTACCAACTGACGGCAGATGGACTGCCTTGCGTTGACAGCCAAGCTCAGGTTCTTGCATATTACTCCCTTGCTGGTCGGAGGTCGGATTGTCCTCAGTGGTTGGTTCCACTGCATCCTGCGTGACTGTAAATACGTCAATATGGTCCCGTGTGTACTTTCTTTTCTAGGCAATAAGCACATGGTTACTGTATTGATCTAGAGTGTTAGGCTGTTAGCTGCCGTTGTACCGTAATAAGCTAGAGCTGTAGCGGAGGTGTAGTGAAATAAGTTGTCGCTTGTAGTAATGCTGCTATCTAATCGAAGCAGGATGTGTACTGAAGTTGCTATGTGTCTTCTTTCCGGTATTGTACTCGCGTCCGTTGTAAATATCTGCAATCATGGTTACTGTTTTGTTTGAGCTGGATAACATGGATCTGTTGTTTCCAAAGGGCAGTAGTAAAATTGTTAAGAAGTATCTCAATTGCAAGCTATTGCTTCCACAAGATAAGGTGAAAGCGACCGCATAATTTTTCATCAGCAACTGAGGAAGAGGGGATGCACTGAATGTAGCAAACGAGGCTCGCCATGACGAGGTCCCGCACTAGGAAGAAAAGGCCACCGTGAGACCGATGGCTGCGTCGCACTTGCTGGTCCCAACGCCTACGTGGATTACGCGGCCTGCGGGCAGCAAGCAGACGACCAACGGCGGTATCGTTGAGTGCCCTCGAATCTGCTCCCGCCACGGTGCCACCAAGCTACGGCGGCCTCATCAGGACAAGTTCAGTGAACGATCAACGAACGGTGACCCGAAAGCCACAGCTTGGTGACGAGAGTGACGACTGACGAGTAATTTAAGGGCTAGTACCGAACAAAAAGCGTAGATTTGAGCCCCGCGGATGAAACGACAACTGGGAGACGGCTCTCCTCGTCACGAAAAGGATGTTCCTGTCGGCTTTTGCCCAGGGATCCGGGGTAGTAGGAAGAAGCGGCTGGTCTAGAACATGCCAGGAGCAGATCTGGGGTTAGGATTATCTGCAGTCAGTTGTTAAGTCTATTTCTGCAACAGGTAGCAATGATGTTAGCATGATAGTCCATTGATCTGAAATCATGAAAAAACTAAGGCCTCCTTTAATTTGAAGAATTTTTTTTTCGATTCATGCGATTTTTTTTAAAATTGAACTGATTCTTATAAAAATCCTACGTTTCGAAGGAGCCCTAAACAATCATTCTGTAGATGAGGAGGCACCCACTCATGTATCCAGAGCAAGTATCTGTATCGTGAGAAAAAAGGCCACAGCTGTGTCGATAAGATAATTAATAAAGTGAGAGTTCTAGATGACAACCAATCTAAAAGGTAGTATCTGAGATTAATGAGTGACAAATCACAAGGATGTATAAACGTGACTGCTTTGAATACCCCTTTTCTCCTCATCTAACTCATCATGTTTTTCTTCGACAATATAATTGATCATGTTAGTATATTATTTTTAGATTAGTTTTAAATAAAATGAATAAGAGACTTTCTTTGTCGATCTAGACTAGTCTATTTGAATTGATGCCAATTAGTACCATATAATTCTATTTGATCATGTTAGTATATTATTTTTAGATTAATTTTAAATAAAATGAATAAGAGGCTTTCTTTGTCGATCTAGACTAGTCCATTTGAATTGATGCCAATTAGTAGCATATAATTTTATTTTTAAAAAAGTTAAGAAATTCAAAATGAACCTTGTTTGATGTCACATGCGGGAAGAATTTTCTCTCCGACGGACCATCATCTTCAATCTCAGACCAGGTTGAAGAAAACATCGACCATTCAGTTTTCTATGGTGCCAAAAAATAGAAGGTAAAACTATAAAATCCAAGCGATAACTAGGAGTATTTACTACAGCACCAATGTTTGTTTTTTTAATAAAAACCGCTCAATTTTTGGTAACTGAGATGGAGCGATTTGGGTGAAACCAAGCGGTTAACCCTGTGTCATACACCATGGTTGTCTAGTGGTTATGTGCAAGGGATCCGCTGACGACGGCGGCGCCCTGTCACTGGGCCGGTAGTGGGGCTCTGCCCCGCAGCCAGATTCAGGTCCTCTGCGGAGGCGGTCAAAATTCAAGGTATTGTCGCTTTTGGCACAGTAAAATATAAGAGAAGGTACAACATTTTAAATTGACACTGTAGTTACATTATTTGTTAAATATTATTGTAGCGAACTATTGTAAACAGATGCTATTTAGAAAACACTATAACAAGATATAGCTCCCCCAATTGAACACATCAATTCCCCCCCCCCCCGCGCCCCAACCCCTGCCCACACGTCCATGACAAAGTCCTGTTTCGTGATTCGTCATGACTAGTTTGCCCACCCACCAACCTAGGTATAGCTGAGTAAACGGGTCGCCTGGTCCGCTAATAGGCACGACAAGGCACGGCCTGCTACAGCACGACGGGTCGTGCCGGTCGTACTGAAATAGGCTTCGGGCTGCATCGTTGGCCCACAGCATGGTCTGATTGCTACAAGCGTGCTGAAATGAACCATGTCAACTCGATTAGCCCACCAAAAATGAAATGCTGCAAGCGAAGCGCCTTATCATCAAACCACATAAAATATAATTCTATTAATACAAAATCTAAAAATGGACCGTGCCGTGTTGAGCCTCGTGCTTGCCTTTCGGCTCAAACATGACCCGATGAACAGGCCCGGGCCCGCCCGATGTTGACCGGGGCGTGCTAAAATGAGTAGGACGAAAACCGGCCCATATGCCCAGTATAAGCACAGGCTGCTATCTACTACCCGACTTAAAAAAAAACCCCTAAAAACAGACTAAAAAAAAAAGCCTGCTATCCACTCCTAGTACCCAGCTGCTTCCTCCCAGCAGGGCGTTACTCGTTCATTTTTTGCGTTCCCGCCACCTAGCCCGGCGAACTCAGTGTGGCCGTGGGGGCATTGGGATTTGGCACCTTAGCGGCCTTCTCCAACACCGGAGGCAGGGGCTCAGGGCTTCGTGTCGATTTCCACGGACAGCATTGACAACTTCCTCCGCCGCCTCTTCTTTTGGCCTGGTGCGTGATGGCCCCGGGTCTAGGGATAGGTTGCTGCCCAGAGATTGCGCGCTCTTGATCCGCGGACAACCGCGATGGCTCCCTTAAGCCTCTCGGCGCTCCGGCGAGGTAATTTGCCTGTAGGCGTCCGTGGTTTATGCCCGCAGTCTGTTTGTTGAAATGCGTACCTGTGTTCTTCAGGAAGGATGCGCTTGCAACTGAGTCAAACGCCTCGTTGGGGTTAGTTGTTCACCGGCATCTGCAAATGGGGTGGAGGTCTTTGGAAACCGCTCGCTTGTGTGAAAAGCTAGAGAAATGGATCAGCTTCGATCCTGAATTCTTGATTGTTATCCAAGATCGCTGTTTGTGCTCAATTCATGCCCGGTGCCCCTTTGTACAGGTTTAAATGTGAGAAGACAGGTGCTAACTAATTTTCTCAAGAGTTATACCTTGGTAAACTACATAACTGTAACAGAAAAATAGAAATTGCTTATCAACGGTGGTACTGACGCAATGGTACTATGTGATTGAATGCTGAAAGATAATTGGTTTCATCACAGGGCTCTCGGTTGCAAGTCTAATATTTGGGGTTGGATGCTGACAACTTCCACCAGCCACAAGGATGTTGCTTATTGATAGCGCAGTTAGTTACTATTGTCTGCTGGAATGAAGATGTTGTGCAATTGCTGAATTATTGTGCCAATATGCTGTCTCAATTTACTGACTGCAATCAATGCCTCACAGATTGGCTGAAGTTGTTGGAAGACATTGCTTTCTTTTTGTGAATGATGAAGAATGTTGCATTGCAGGCATGGGGGCGGCTCTTGTTAGCAGGTGTTCGATCTCCCGCTCCCGCAACCATGCATGTAGCAGTTAGAAATGCTTCTCAAAACCCCTCTCCTGTCCCCAATATTTTTTAATTATCTCAAGGTAGGGTTATATACTTAATACGTTTCACTGCAGCTATTATAATGTTTTAACTATTTATATTTAACTTCTATATTCATCTCTGTATACATCTTATAGACCATTGTCACAGCATATTTGTTGTCTTCATTTTGCCTTTCTTTATTTTAGTACTAGATGGAAAGAGTTATTCATAAGATGCTTTAAGGAATATTTTATTTATGCTACATATGTAATCAGGCATAAGAAACATGTGAGAACACAAAAGAATCTTTAATTAAAGCTGAAGCTAGGCAAGAGTTATGTTTCAAACTAGGGGTTCTCTTACCACTGAAACCTTTGGTGATAAGGCTGACTTCATAGTCTGTTTCATGGGCTCAAACTCATTACTTAACCAGTAATCCACTACATTTTTTCTCTTAACAAATGGAGCTCAAACTTTGTACTTTGAACCCCCTGATTATGCAATGGGACTTCAACTTCTTATTGCTGTATACATACATTTCACCCTCTGGAAGGCCTCCTTTGGAATGCAGGATTTTCACAGGAATTTCTAAGGAATTAGTTCAATTTCACAAGAAAAACGTAGGAAATGGAAAAAAAAAATCCTGTATTTCAAAGGGGGCCAAAGTGTGTGCAATAAGATAATAGTCAGAGTGAGTACTTCGCAAAAATTAAACTGACTATGAAATTTATGGATTTCATCTGCACTATTGAATACTGTTGCCTATTGGAAGGCTTAAAATGAAGTAGCAGCTGCAATCAGAACTTCAATGTTATCTCCTAAACGCCATACTGGCTTACGTCAGAGCTGTAGGGATCACTAGCTGTTTGGAGATACAGATTTCAAAGACATCTTTGTCAATGGCATAGTTTCTTCCAGTAAGTACTTGGAGATGCTGAGTATGACAGTACACTTCTCATTGGGCACTAGCAGAATCCATTGACGAACTGTGGACTAATCGAATAATCAAATATTTTCAATGCCTCTGTGGCATGTCATAAGTGTTACGTGCATGTACATCTCTTCGTAAGCATTTCATTTCAGCAACTATTGAACTCCGTGACATACTCAAGTTTTGACATTATTCTGATTGCACTTATTTGATAAAAAAATTGCAGGTACTCTATCAGGAAACTATGTCTACCTTCCCAGCTCAACAATTCTGTAATTCTATATTAGTTGATGCACAGATTGCAATATTTTAGCTTTTTGCACTCCAAGCATGGGAACAGAAACATGCCAATGAAGGTTGAAGTGCAGAGTTCGCATTCCTTTTTCAAGATACTCCAACTGCCGTAACAAATTGGTTCGCAGGTACATGCACCTCTTCCTCAAGTAGAGAGAGAGAGTCTGCTTTTCTCCTAGCATGATAAGGACAAAGAAAATCAGGTTTTTGCTCAGTAACACAGGAAAATATTCAGTAAAAACTGCGTATTTATTGAAATCGTGAAAACCCTCTTCAAAAATCTACTTAAAGTTTTGCAAAAGATCTGTAACTTCGCATTCGTGCTGTTGACATGGTGAAAAACATGCACTTCAAATTTCAGCTCCAAACTCGACTGCATTCAAAATATACAAAAATAATGACACCAAAGTCAAAACACCATGACTCTAACTCAGGTCAGAACAGCTACCGGTTGAGTGGCAAAATATACAAAAATAATAAATCATGGAAAAATAGGAAGGAAAAAAAAAGACAAAACAATGACTGTTGTATTTTTTATCCTCTTTGATTTGTTATTTTTGTATCTTTAAATGAAGCTGAGTTTGGAGATGAAATTTTATGTGCATGTTTCTCAATATGCCATCTACATGTATGTTTTGTTTCAGAAATTTCAAAACTTTTAAGTTGGTTTTTGAGAGGATTTTCACGATTATACCGAACAGATGGTTTGCACAAAATATTCCCCAATGAACACATGGTGGTTCCACAATACAATTCCTTCTCTTCTCTAGTTTTACTATACGTCCGGGCTGGAAAGGTGCCTCGAATCTGGAATCTCAATGCTCCGCCCCTATTTCCTCAATTATATCTTCCATTTTCAGAATCACATTTGCACGAGTGAAAGGCAGGCTCGGACGTGACGCCTCAAATGCGCCATTGCCTAGATGCTTTGCTTTCCACTCTCGCCGGGTTCCAATGGTAGAGTAAAGGAGCACCACTCGCAATAACGGCGCTTTCACTTCCCACAAGACAAAGTCGCCGGAGCAGCAGCCGTGCCAGTGCAAGTGTACAATCTACTCCATTTGTATCGTGTGGTGGGCTGGTGGCCCCCGTTGCCATCTCTCAGGGAAGAGAAGATGCTAGTAGGAGAAGAATTCGAAAGCGGAGCAGGGGAAAAGCAGAATCCATTACCAGGTATGGTGGTGAAAGAGAAAGCGACCGCAAATCGGCGGAAAGCACCAGCGCACCCTCGCGTCGCGTTGGATTCCCATGAATCTTGCGTTCTTGCGTGAGCCCTTGTGCTCAGGGGGCCCCCGCGGTCGCAGCCCCACTGCGCTTGACAAGTCGCAGCCAGAAAAGATTGGCCCCCGGCGTGTGCTAGGAGCCAGCCAGCCGGTGCAGGTAGCGGTAGCACACAGGCCATGCCGTGATGCTGCATCTATGCAAGAGGCTTAGCAGTAAAGACGAGCGCGCTTAAGCAAAACCGGATGGTTTGCAATCGAGGGGACGCCACTCACCAGCCACTTCGCGGTGTTCAGAGACTGGTCATGACATGTGGTGCAGCTGTAGCTCTCAGGCTTCTCTTTTACGCTTTGTCGTCGCCGGGCGAGACAGCCCATTCGCCGGCTCAAGGTTATCAAAATGGAGGTGAACAGCGCGATCTGTGCACTGAATGGCTAGCGGAACTGGACTGAGGGAGCACGGGCAAATGATTCGTGGAGGGGGAAAGAAGATTGGTCAGGTCAGGTGCTCCTGCAGACAGACGACGTGACAGAAACGTAAGGAACCCAGTCAGACACCACATGAAGCAACTGGCACGTGATCTCCCCTTTTTAGCTGTGTACTCGGTTGGTTCGTCGGCTCCGGTGAACGGCACGGCGAAGTGGATCGGTGCGTGCGGTCGTGATGAACAAAGATTCAGGTGACAGATGCCCGAGCATGGATTGTGGATTCTACTCCATCTACGATCGCATCAAGCAGGCGAAGCCATTCGTCCTGCCCAAGCCCTTGTTTTAGCATATTTTGCCCCTGCTGGTGCTGGAAGTGCCGCACCTGCGCACTGGTACCACAGATGTCACGCTTAAGGGCCCTCTTTAGTAAGGATTATGGAACTGATTATGAAGCTTATTATGCATAATCTCTACCAAATGAATCACCTAAAATCACTTATACCTAAAAATCAGCAAAATCTGGTGGGAAAAATGAACTAGGGGGAAAGCGGGACATTTGCCGCTTTTCACGGCTTACTTGTACCTTTGCAAAATGAAATGACTATGCTACCTTTAGTTTAATACAACCATTCATTATAAAAAAGACACCATAATCTGAGTTAAATTTGGTTTCTCAAACAATTTTAAGAGGGCTTATTATTTAAAAAAGCTGATCAACCTCATAATACAAAGCTAAAGTCAATTTTTCATAATCTAAACCCTACCAAAGAGGGTCTAAACATAGCGCCACTGAAAGCCTTGAGTGGATATGCACGCCTGGAGGTGGCATCTGGCATGCGCCGGTGTTGTGCAAGTTGGGCGACGAGTGTGAATCTTGCTGCAGTTGCTGCTGGTTGCACAGTATGCTCCCACTGAACAAGGGCCATGGCTTTGCTTTCGAACGAAAAGGCGGTAGCGAGAAGGACAGAAGATTGTTTGGGCATGTGACGCCTTTCTTGTTTGGTGGACCTCCAACTCAGGGTCCGTTTGGCAGTCCAAAACGTTTTAGTTTCCACGGTGAATCACTTGAAACCGAGCTAAAGAGTGAATCTGTGAAACATTTCACCACCGAAGTGACCAAAAGCAATTCGTAAAAATGAACTGTAGGAGTGAAACGGGCGAAAGGGTGTTTTTCTCCTGAAACACCTACAGGCATTCAACCTCCCCTCCATCTTCGAACAATATACAGGCAAATTGCCACCGCGTGACCTTATCCGGTCGAGTGGCCTCCAGAGCTCCGAGTCTCGACTCTCCAACCACACTGCACCGCCACCACCACCCAACCCCGCCGCCTGCGCCCCACCGCGCC